>JAEIFP010002222.1:0-132967 GCA_018903935.1 Drosophila insularis
TGGTGTACCTCAAGTTTGTCATCTTGGCCCTCCGCTTTTCACATTATTCATTAACGATCTTCCATCAGTCATTGTTCATTCGCGTGTGCTTATGTATGCTGACGATGTCAAGCTTTGTCTTACGTATAAAGATACAGATTCATTTAGTCGGCTACAAGCTGATCTTAAAAACTTTCAATCCTGGTGCCAGTTTAATCTACTAAATCTTAACACTACCAAATGTAAGGTAATGACTTTTTTTCGTAACTCTCCTCAACTGGTCACTTATTTTCTAAACAATAGCCCTTTAGAGCGTCTAAATAATATGAATGATTTGGGCGTACTTATGGACCATAAGTTAAATTTTAACACCCATATTTCCACCACGGTCTCAAAGGCCATGAGTGTCCTGGGTTTCATTAAAAGATGGTCAAAAGAATTCGATGACCCCTATACAACTGAAGTTCTTTTTACTTCACTTGTCCGTCCTATTTTAGAGTATGGATCTTGCATTTGGTCACCTTAATATGAGTCGCACCAGATTAGACTTGAATCCGTTCAAAAGCAGTTCTTGCTATTTGCTCTTCGTGGCTTAAGCTGGGATCGCAATGTCAATTTGCCTTCGTATTCTAGTAGACTTCTCTTGATTAACCTTCCTTCCCTAAGTAACCGTAGAACTATGCTTGGTGTCGTTTTCATGCACAAGCTCCTAATTGGTGATATCGACTCGCCTGAGTTATTAGCTCGGATAAATCTGTCGGTACCATGTAGACGGAGTATACATCCTTTGATACCTTTATCCCTTAGTCGTTGTTCTTCTAACTATGCCATGCAAGAACCTTTTATGGTCCTCTGCTCTGATTACAACCTTCTATTCCCTGTAATCGGCTCAGAGTTTTCTATTTATATACTTAAAACATCTATCCTATCCCATTTAGTTAATAGATAGCTATAGTAGTATTTGTTTGTCTGTTTTTTCTATTGTGTATTTGTCCACGCGATTCATGCCGTGCGTTATACGGCTGCACCCCTCGGTCGGTCGGGTGGGAGGTGGGCAGTTATCTGCTTGGGCTTGCGCGTAACAGGCTTTGTCCTGGTGTCGTAGGGGCCACTTGAACGTACTGCGCATAGTATCGTCAACGTCCGTTAAGTCGTCTCGCCGACTTGGATATACCATACACCAGTAAAACAAATATTTTAAATTTTTAATAACCAATGCATTTTTGTATTTAAAAAAAAAACTGTTCACATGCTTTTTACAAGCATATCTTAGTATTTCGCTCACTCAAGCATTCGAGCACCCTAGCGCCCCCACCCACCCAACGGCCACTTCCGGCCATATGGAAAAACGTTTATATGCATAACTTGACTATTTTTATTCCGATTTTGATCAAATTTAGTATTTTGCTTGATATTAGTATCAAATTAAAGTGTGCTAAATTTGATTGCACAAGGTAAAAAATTACGGGAGATAATCGAGTTTTTTCAAATTACGGGGGCGGAAAAGGGCGTGGCAAAATCTTTACACATTAAAAATGTGCACAATTACTAAGCAAATATACATACCAACTATGGTGTCTCTAGATAGAATAGTTTTTGAGTAAATCGGTTTTATTTAATTTGCGTGGGCGGTAGGGGGCGTGGCAAAATTTTTACAAATACAAAATTTGCGCATTTACAATGCAAATATACATACCAAATTTTGTGTCTCTAGTTAATATAGTGTTTAAGAAAATCGGTTTTATATAATTTGCGGGGGCGTGGCAGAAATTTGAAATAAACTTGATCACTCTACATACTACACGAGTCTACATACCAAATTTGGTGGCTCTAGCTCTTATAGTCTCCGAGATCTAGGTGTTCATACAGACGGACGGACGGACGGACAGACGGACGGACGGACGGACGGACGGACAGACGGACATGGCTAGATCGTCTCGGCTATTGATGCTGATCAAGAATATATATACTTTATGGGGTCGGAAAAGCTTCCTTCTGCCTTTTACATACATTTTGGCGACTTTAATATACCATTTTACCCTATGGGTGTATGGTATAAAAAACAAACTCCAACAGCGGAAATTAACAAAAATAACAAACAAGGGAACATATTTCAACTGGGCGACAACACCTTCGAAAACGCAAAAATATGCGCGATGACAACTCCACTCCGAGTCCACTTACAAAAGCTGAGTATAGGGCTCGATAACAAAATAAGTCAGGAGACTTCCACCCCAGAAAAAACTAACGAAGAAGAAGAAGTCTTTTATCTCTCAAGTAGTAGTACTTGTGTGACTTGAGCCAAAATAAAGTATGTACAAGTGTTTAAAACGAACAACCTGCGCGTTTTAACTCAAACTAGACCCCCAAAAACTGACTCCTGATTTGAAGATATTGGCAAACTCCAATTGTTAATGCTGCCCAAAGTGGGGGTGCGCACAAACAAATATGAAGTGACAAATCTTAAACATAATTTCCAAATAGCAAAAAAAATTGTTCCAATAATTAAAAAAAACAAATAATAATAATAACAATTAGCGAAGTAGGTGATCTGTTTATTCAATTCAATATTTTAATAGAGCTTGTACATTTCACCACAAAAAAGGACAAATGAAAGGTTTCTATACCTTACCTTATGTCCAAGTAAAAACATTCATTGAAAAACATGACATTTTTGGTGAAACAACAATAGTTATGATACGATTTATCGCTAATACTTACTATAATAATACTTAACTAACTTGTAAATTCCATAATAAATTGGATGGGCAAAATTAGCCGTATTCATAAAGGAACATTGTATAGAGTTTGACAAATCGTTTAAGTGCCTTAATAAAAGAGCACCAATTTCTAAGCGCACAAAAACATGTCTAAAATTTAATAAAAAAAAAAAACATAAAAAACATTCGCAAAATAACAAATGCAAGCGCGAATAGATTAACAATTAATTTAACCCACGCAAATGTCGTGTTAAAAAGACTAAGAGAAAATCTTTGACATATGTTTGTATACCAGAATCTGAGACATACATTTATCCTCTGCAGGGACCAAAATGAGAAATACATACATACAAGCAATAATTAAAAACCTTAATAATAACGTCAAAGGAGAATCCTCTAATTTACAAAGGAGAATCCTCTGATGTTATTAAATCCAGATTTGCAATATTTCCTAAATTAATGCGTTTTTTGGTGTTATGGTGTTTGATGTATTTCATTTTTTTTTTTTTTTTTTATTGCTTCTGCATTTGCTCCCCTCATCGCCCCAATCATACCATCAGTGCTAATGTTTTTTTTTTTGTACCCCCTTATTAATGCTTGTCTCCTGCGAAATCTGTTTTGAACCGCCGCCTCTCAAAGCTCAGCTTATAACTGTTCTTGCACTCTTTATTGTGCTGTGCACTCTAGCTGTCTTTTTGTTTGATTTCTAATTATTGGTTTTGTATCGATAATTATCTTAGTGCTGTGAATTGCGTCCTCTTCAGGCCCTTCTTTTCAGATTGAAATACTCTGTACGAACCCAGGTGTCCCTCAGTATATCCTTTATGGTAATTAATTGTAGTATCTCATCGCAAACAATTATTTATATCTAGGCTTGCCCCAGACACTTCAGAGATGTCTGTGGCAGCTTATATTGGTAATATATGCACTGTCAATGTCTGAGTTCAAAAGTTTAAATTTTCTAGGCCTCGCGAAATATCATCTTTTAAAATTACTGTACGCGTTGGGTTTTCTCATGGTAGATCCTAATTTTTAATCATCGGGCTTAGTTGTACACGAGTTTGCACCCAATAAGCGCACCCCGCCGATACCTGTTCACCTTCCTAATTTGTCTTCTGCATTGTTTGCTTCAAAAACCAATAACATCTAGTCTTTGCATTCATTATCAAAATGTAAGAAGACTTGTTACCAAGCTCTCGAAACTGTTCTGTGATAGCCAAACCTTTTCGGCTGACATATTAGCTTTTTCTGAAACTCCTCTATTTTAGATAATTCTTCCTAAAAAACTTCCTAGAATTTATTTCTTATAGACTTGATCATGTTGTTCGCCGTGGCGGTGAAGTACTCATTGCTGTCAACTCTAATCTGTGTTCGGATGTTGTGCCGATTGATCTGCCTTTAGGTGTTGAGTTTATTTGCGTCGAACATGTGTTCCAACTTTAGCTTATATATTTCTTGTTCATTTATTCCTCCGGTCTATTATGACCTACATGCTGATGCTCTACAAAGCATTTTAAGTCGTCTTAAAGATCGTGATTTCCTTATAGTTTTAGGTGATTTTAATTTGCCTTATATTTCTCTCTAATAATATATCTTTCTTAATTCCTTCATCTTAACATGTTTTTCTAATTAGCCTACTTGAATTCCCCATTGAACTCTTTGTTTAACTATCTAAAAGAATCCTTTTCCTTGTTTTGTATCGTATTCGTATTTTGTATTCGAGCACCCTAGCGCCCCCACCCACCCAACGGCCACTTCCGGCCATATGGAAAAACGTTTATATGCATAACTTGACTATTTTTATTCCGATTTTGATCAAATTTAGTATTTTGCTTGATATTAGTATCAAATTAAAGTGTGCTAAATTTGATTGCACAAGGTAAAAAATTACGGGAGATAATCGAGTTTTTTCAAATTACGGGGGCGGAAAAGGGCGTGGCAAAATCTTTACACATTAAAAATGTGCGCAATTACTAAGCAAATATACATACCAACTATGGTGTCTCTAGATAGAATAGTTTTTGAGTAAATCGGTTTTATTTAATTTGCGTGGGCGGTAGGGGGCGTGGCAAAATTTTTACAAATACAAAATGTGCGCATTTACAATGCAAATATACATACCAAATTTTGTGTCTCTAGTTAATATAGTGTTTAAGAAAATCGGTTTTATATCATTTGCGGGGGCTTATTTGAAATAAACTTGATCACATACTACACGAGTCTACATACCAAATTTGGTGGCTCTAGCTCTTATAGTCTCCGAGATCTAGGTGTTCATACAGACGGACGGACGGACGGACAGACGGACGGACGGACGGACGGACGGACAGACGGACATGGCTAGATCGTCTCGGCTATTGATGCTGATCAAGAATATATATACTTTATGGGGTCGGAAAAGCTTCCTTCTGCCTTTTACATACATTTTGGCGACTTTAATATACCATTTTACCCTATGGGTGTATGGTATAAAAAACAAACTCCAACAGCGGAAATTAACAAAAATAACAAACAAGGGAACATATTTCAACTGGGCGACAACACCTTCGAAAACGCAAAAATATGCGCGATGACAACTCCACTCCGAGTCCACTTACAAAAGCTGAGTATAGGGCTCGATAACAAAATAAGTCAGGAGACTTCCACCCCAGAAAAAACTAACGAGGAAGACCGTCAACGCTACGTAGAGCACATTACAGACATAAAAAGATATTCGCCAAAGCGCGATGAAACGAAAAGGGCCGGACAATATTTTATAAAGATTCACCAACTACTAATATTTCACGTCTCTGGCGCTAATATTTTTACTGAGCATTAATAATATATTTAACATGAGCAGTCCTCGGTATATAAGTTGTCTAAGCGGCCCAGTCAATTAGTAGGATCCGGGTTCGAATTCCAGGCTAGTGTGTGGATGTAGTTTTCGTCTAAGACTTGACAGGGCATGCAAAATATAGGTACATAATAAGTTTGATAGTTTACAACTATATTTTATACTGATAATGATAATAATAATTATTTCACATTGTTCACGCCACCGGGTGAACAGCAGGAAGTGACGGGTAGGATTTTTTCCCAAAGAGATTACGGTCACACTGAGAAGAAGACGGTGAATTACTTTCACCTTTGTATCTCCAGTATTTTCTTAGTATTCTTTTATCCCTCAAGTAGTAGTACTTGTGTGACTTGAGCCAAAATAAAGTATGTACAAGTGTTTAAAACGAACAACCTGCGCGTTTTAACTCAAACCAGACCCCCAAAAACTGACTCCTGATTTGAAGATATTGGCAAACTCCAATTGTTAATGCTGCCCAAAGTGGGGGTGCGCACAAACAAATATGAAGTGACAAATCTTAAACATAATATCCAAATAGCAAAAAAAATTTTTTCCAATAATTAAAAAAAACAAATAATAATAATAACAATTAGCGAAGTAGGTGATCTGTTTATTCAATTCAATATTTTAATAGAGCTTGTACATTTCACCACAAAAAAGGACAAATGAAAGGTTTCGATACCTTACCTTATGTCCAAGTAAAAACATTCATTGAAAAACATGACATTTTTGGTGAAACAACAATAGTTATGATACGATTTATCGCTAATACTTACTATAATAATACTTAACTAACTTGTAAATTCCATAATAAATTGGATGGGCAAAATTAGCCGTATTCATAAAGGAACATTGTATAGAGTTTGACAAATCGTTTAAGTGCCTTAATAAAAGAGCACCAATTTCTAAGCGCACAAAAACATGTCTAAAATTTAATAAAAAAAAAAAAACATAAAAAACATTCGCAAAATAACAAATGCAAGCGCGAATAGATTAACAATTAATTTAACCCACGCAAATGTCGTGTTAAAAAGACTAAGAGAAAATCTTTGACATATGTTTGTATACCAGAATCTGAGACATACATTTATCCTCTGCAGGGACCAAAATGAGAAATACATACATACAAGCAATAATTAAAAACCTTAATAATAACGTCAAAGGAGAATCCTCTAATTTACAAAGGAGAATCCTCTGATGTTATTAAATCCAGATTTGCAATATTTCCTAAATTAATGCGTTTTTTGGTGTTATGGTGTTTGATTTATTTCATTTTTTTTTTTTTTTTTATTGCTTCTGCATTTGCTCCCCTCATCGCCCCAATCATACCATCAGTGCTAATGTTTTTTTTTTTTGTAACCCCTTATTAATGCTTGTCTCCTGCGAAATCTGTTTTGAACCGCCGCCTCTCAAAGCTCAGCTTATAACTGTTCTTGCACTCTTTATTGTGCTGTGCACTCTAGCTGTCTTTTTGTTTGATTTCTAATTATTGGTTTTGTATCGATAATTATCTTAGTGCTGTGAATTGCGCCCTCTTCAGGCCCTTCTTTTCAGATTGAAATACTCTGTACGAACCCAGGTGTCCCTCAGTATATCCTTCATGGTAATTAATTGTAGTATCTCATCGCAAACAATTATTTATATCTAGGCTTGCCCCAGACACTTCAGAGATGTCTGTGGCAGCTTATATTGGTAATATATGCACTGTCAATGTCTGAGTTCAAAAGTTTAAATTTTCTAGGCCTCGCGAAATATCATCTTTTAAAATTACTGTACGCGTTGGGTTTTCTCATGGTAGATCCTAATTTTTAATCATCGGGCTTAGTTGTACACGAGTTTGCACCCAATAAGCGCACCCCGCCGATACCTGTTCACCTTCCTAATTTGTCTTCTGCATTGTTTGCTTCAAAAAACCAATAACATCTAGTCTTTGCATTCATTATCAAAATGTAAGAAGACTTGTTACCAAGCTCTCGAAACTGTTCTGTGATAGCCAAACCTTTTCGGCTGACATATTAGCTTTTTCTGAAACTCCTCTATTTTAGATAATTCTTCCTAAAAAACTTCCTAGAATTTATTTCTTATAGACTTGATCATGTTGTTCGCCGTGGCGGTGAAGTACTCATTGCTGTCAACTCTAATCTGTGTTCGGATGTTGTGCCGATTGATCTGCCTTTAGGTGTTGAGTTTATTTGCGTCGAACATGTGTTCCAACTTTAGCTTATATATTTCTTGTTCATTTATTCCTCCGGTCTATTATGACCTACATGCTGATGCTCTACAAAGCATTTTAAGTCGTCTTAAAGATCGTGATTCCCTTATAGTTTTAGGTGATTTTAATTTGCCTTATATTTCTCTCTAATAATATATCTTTCTTAATTCCTTCATCTTAACATGTTTTTCTAATTAGCCTACTTGAATTCCCCATTGAACTCTTTGTTTAACTATCTAAAAGAATCCTTTTCCTTGTTTTGTATCGTATCCTACCAATATTTCGGTATCTAACACACAGCCCTTTGTGAAGCCTGAGAATATTTATCACCCTACCTACCCTACCACTAAAGTTATTATTTCTAAAAATTCCGTTACTAATTCAGTTGATAACATCTCAGTTTCTCGTCGTAGATGTTTTCTTAAAACAAATTTTAATCTTCTTAACCTTATTTCCTCTTTTGATTGGTCATGTCTATTTAAGTGTTGTGAATTCTCTAATCGACAAATGTGATCCTTATGTAACTGTTTCTACCGACTTCAATGCAAGGGTCTGGTTCACCCATAGGCTATCTAATCTCCGTAATAATAAATCGACGTATTTTAAAAGGTTAAAAAAAAACTGCTTTGCGCCCTGATTATGTAAATTATTGTGTAGCAAAATCTCAATTTTGTTTTCTAAATACTCAATGCTGCAATAACTATATGGTGAGTTTCTATCAAAATTTCAAAAGATTTTACAATATTATTAATTCCAAACAACACTCTAACCTACTACCTTCCACCTTCAGACTTAATGACCAGACAGCTAATAATGATTACGAAATTTCAGATCTGTTTGCTAAATTCATTGAGTGTACTTATTCCACTACTGCTCCACTTCACACATCCTATCCTTTCATTATTCCACATTTAAATTGCGTGCTTTTTCCCAGTATTACCGAGACTCTATTATATGTAGCTTATCATGTAGGACGTCTTTCTTCTTACCCGGGATTGATAATATTCCTAGTTGCATACTTATAATGTGTTCCATTTCTCTATCTAAGCTTTTATCTCGGTTATTCTCTATCTGATCCAATATTTCTTCATGTCAGCATGGCTTCATGAAAGTTCGTTCGTCGCTTACCAACCTGTTTGTGGCGGGGCGGTTAAATCCAATAAGTATTAATAGTTGTCGGATGCCAATCGCATCTGGGCTGGTGATTTTATGATTTTATTTACAGCGAACACAATTTCATCCCGATAGCTCTTAAGATGGCTGAGTAAAACGCATACGCACAGACGGACGGACAGACGGACATGGCTATATCAACTCAGCTTCTCATGCTGATCAAGAATATATATACTTTATAGGGTCGGAAACGTCTCCTTCTGTGCGTTACAAACATCTGACCAATTTTATAATACCCTCTGCAAGGGTATAAAAAATTAAAATCATTTGTGATTTATATAAAAAATATCAAAGAAGCTAACATCGGCTGTGCCGAAGTCTATATACCCTTGCAGTCCATAGCCATAATATTTTTACATGTTCCAAACTCTTTTTCTGTATCTCAATTCATTAATGCACAGAACCTTTCAAATATCATTTCAATTTCTTCTTCTTCTTCCCCATCCCCTTTTACACGCATGCCGCGACTCGCACGCATACACATATAGTTTATGTAGCGTTGCGTCTGTATGTGTGCATGCGTGTGCTCTGTTGATTTGATGATGACGTAGTAGGCAGCAAGTTGAACCGATTTATATCGGCTGTAACTTGTGTTCTATATATCCGATCAAATTTTGGGATCTGAGATTTTATATATAATACTATCATATTGGTAAATTTCATGGCGATACTCCAATTTTTGCAATTTTTGCAAAAATGTTTCCTCCAGAGCTATATGATATAGTGGTCCGATTCTCCCAATTTTCATACTTTATTTTTCCCACGTTATTAAAAGCCCCAAAAAAAATTTCATCCCGATAGCTCTTAAGATGGCTGAGTAAAACGCATACGCACAGACGGACGGACAGACGGACATGGCTATATCAACTCAGCTTCTCATGCTGATCAAGAATATATATACTTTATATAGTCGGAAAGGTCTCCTTCAGTGCGTTACAAACATGTGACCAATTTTATAATACCCTCTGCAAGGGTATAAAAAAAAAAATTATAAAAATCATTTAATGATTTCATTTAATGATTTTTTTAATTTTTTTTTTTTTTATATAAATCACAAATGATTTTTTTTTTTTTTTTTTCAAAAATAACAGTTATGGGTTGAGGGAAAAAATAAAAATCAAAAATAAAAGTTATTCTTGAGTTTTATTTTAAAAATCAAAAATAAGAATTAAGATTGAGGGTGTTTGTAACAATTATTACATAGATGATTTTTTGGAAAATAATAATTATTTTCGGTCCCTGATATAAAATGCAGCATTTTTGTAGCTCTATTATTTCTTCATCCCGACATTATGAAACGTAGATCTACAACTACTAACCTATTAGTATTTACTTCTCACTCGATTAAAAAAATTCAAGACTGCTTTGCAAACTGATGTCATTTATACTGACTTCAGCAAGGCTTTTGACTCTGTCTTTTATACTCTGCTGTTGTATAAGTTGAACTCACTTATCATCCCCAGCCTTTTGCTTGATTGTATTATTTACTATCTTTCATGTGCCTTGACCTCTCACCACATCAAACATCCGTTACAGGCAATTTCATTGCTGACATGACAATTGCTGCTTGGATCTAGCCCCCATGTTCCCTCCACCCTAGGTGGTATAGATCGTCCGATGATCTACGTCTTTTTCACCGTTATAATCCACTTCAATTATTTCAGCTCTATTACATTCACTTGGCATTTTTCGAAAACTCTCATACGGATATTTGTATGTCCTATTATTCTTTAACGACTTTAAAAGATATTGGTCACCTTCCAACAATTAAATTTCCGTTTCCCGTTCCTCACATTTTAACAGAACATGATTGCCCACATTGTGCTTTACAACTAATGCCTTGTTCTTGTCTAGTCGACATTTGTCATACATGCTTCTTTTATAAATATCTTCTTTGACTTGAGTTCTTATTTCGTTAATATCAATTTCATCCTAATTTTTAGTTTAGTAACGGTCTATCTTCTTTACCTATTGGCAGTTCTAAGTGGCTAAAAAAATGCATTATAGACTCATGAACATTATTAATCACGGACCACCTAAATGTTCGTGGTATAACTGGCAAACAGCGAGTCTTGCCATTTCTTTGAATTTTTCGATGTAGTAATCGACTCCTCAACTCATATGTCTTTGCTATGTCTTCTTGCATCTCCCCAATTTTTAATTGTGTTGCAATGTCGCTTATGTCCTGATCACGCTGTTGTTCTGCTATTAACCAATTATCAGTTATTTCTGCCAAGTCGATGCGAGCCTCGGTTCTTTCATTTATGCAATTTGTTTTTTGTTTCTTAATAGGAAGTCTACATAGCACTCTGACTTCGCCACCTGTACTCCACATCAAAATGAAAAGATTGTAGGTAGGTCCTCCAACGATGCACCTATGCAGTTAGGTCTATTTTTGTTCGACTATGCAGGTAGTGGCGGAAATGTTTTAAGGCATTGTAAACAGCTAGATTTTCCAGTTCTTAAGAATTATATTTGGATTCTGCTGCAGTAGTACATTTACTCTAATATTCTACCACCATGCATTTCCCATCAACTCTATGTACTAGCATTACGCCATAGCCATTTGCACCTGCATCGGTATGAAGTTCAAAAGGTCGTTGTGGATCAAATATGGCTAATATCGGATAAGCTCATGCTGCTCATTCCAAATAAAGCTAATGTTTTTCGAAGTTAATTTACATAAAGGCTTCATTTGCTCAGAAAAGCGGGTAACGAAATGTTTGAAGTAAGATTGTTGTCTAATAAACGAATCTTCAATGCACTAAAAGTAATACGAGTATTTGGCATTCCATTTATGAAGCTAAAAGAGAACTCATTCAAAATATCTTTCAGCATATATGTACATTTTACATTCTGGTACATTTTTATTTTTGTCGATAGACTTCATCAAGACTTTAGTTGCAGACTCATCATGTACCACATTCAAAATTTTAGTCTTAAACATTTTTAAATTATTAGGGTCAATGGTAATACCAAAACCAAGTTGTAGTGTTTTACGGCCTAACATAGTGAGTAGAATCTCCAAATTAAATTTACAAATTTTTACTGTAGCTTTTTACAACATTTTCTCCTATGCTTCTTAGTATAGTATTACAATATTGTTAAGTTTTTTACTAACTATCTTATTAAATAACTTTTCCTTGGTCATGGAACATGCAGCACCCGAATCAAAAAAGAATCGATACAGCTCACCATTTTGACGCATTATTCCTTAGGGCTCAAGTACAGCACAAACATTTACTATCTTCTCGTTGTTGCCATTGGAAGTAGTTGCACCATTTGTTCAAGAAAACGTAATGTGGCCAAAACTGACACACCTGTAGCACTAAACACTTAGTCGACCAGCTACACTGCTTTCAACAGGTCGATGAAGCTCCTGTTTTGCGATTCCAATAGCGTCTGTAGCATGGTATCAGGATGCTCCTCCAGGATGCCTTCGTTTTGCTTCATCGTTTTACCTTTTTTTTTATTGTTACTACTTTTATTTGCACTTAGAGTTTTGCTGGCACTTATTGTTTTCACTTAGTTTCACTTTCGTCATTCAGCCAATTATTATATCAATCTTCTTGTTCAGACTTAAATTTAACATCAATTCTCTCTTAATGTTAACATACTTTTTTTGTTTTTATCATGTTCAACATTTTACATGTTAGTTTCTTTACATAGTAGCTCTTACTCTTCTGCGCAAACCCGATCATTTGGCTCTCTTTTTTATCTTGACATAGTTCCAGGGCTCTTGCCGCCAGTTTGTGATGCTAACCTTGTTCTCTCACCAGATCAAATATCCGTTACAGGCAATTTCATTCATTGCTGACATAACAATTGCTGCTTGGATCTAGCCCTCATGTATGATGTTGCCTCCACCTAGATGATCTACGCCTTTTTCACCGTAATCATCCACTTCAATTATTTCACATCTATTACATTCATTTGGCATTTTTCGCAAACTCTATATTTGTATGTCCTATGTATTATTCTTTAACAACTTCAAACGATATCGGTCACCTAATCACCTAGTCACTTAATCAACACTATTCGACATATATATATTGTTGATCAGGATCAACAGCCGAGTCCATCTAGCGATGTTCGTCTGACCGTCCGTCCGATAAAAGCTAGAGCCACCAAATTTGGTATGCAGACTCGTGTAATTTGTAAAATATAAAGTAAATTTAAATTTTTGGCACGCCCACCTCCGCCCCAGCAATTGAAATAAAACAGACTTTTTTTGAAAACTAACAGAGCTCAAGTCACCAATTTGGTACGTAGCATTGTTTGGTATGCGTAGAGGCTATTAATATTTAAATTTTTCGCCAAGCCCACTTTCGCCTTCCTAATCTAGAAAAACCCGATTGCCTCCTGCAACTATTTTACCATAAAAATTTCAGCACACTTATTAGTCTGCAAACCTACTGATTTTGATTAAAATCGGACTAGAAATATAGAAAATATAAAGTATACCAAAGTCGGCGAGACGAACTTCATTTATATAAACAAATGCATTTTGGCATTCATCGAATCATTGAAAAAGAACATACTTTTTACATAACTGAAATATCACCGTGAATCTTTTGTTTTTTTTTACAAAACGTCTTAATAATTGCAGTAGGCAACGAATCTTCTAGCGCAATACTCGTCTGTAGAGACTGGATATTTTCCGATGACGTCATATTTTTTATCATCAACCAGGATGCCTTGATCAATGCATTTGTGGCCTAGGAAGGTTGAGGAAGTAAATTAAAGTTGTGAATGAATTAGTAAATTATTATTATTATTATTATTATTATTATTATTATTATTATATTATTATTATTATTATTAATATTATTATTATTATTATTATTATTATTATTATTATTATTATTATTATTATTATTATTATTATTATTATTATTATTATTATTATTATTATGATTATTATTATTATTATTATTATTATTATTATTATTATTATTATTATTATTATTATTATTATTATTATTATTATTATTATTATTATTATTATTATTATTATTATTATTCTTATTATTATTATTATTATTATTATAAGTATAGGATAAACTATCACCCTAACTATATTTTACAAGCACTGGCAACTAAGGCCTTCGGCTTAGACGAAAACTACATCCATACACTAGCCTGGGATGGGAACCCGTATCCTCGTTGTTCAGTTACCTAATTGACTGGGCCACTTAGACAACTCATCTACCGAGGACTGCTTTATGGAATTTATTTTTATAGATATGTTTATGAAAAGTAAAATTTTATGGAATGTATATATGTATATATGTATATGAATATGTGTCTCCGCTTGTTCGAAAACTAAGGATGTTTAAATATATTTCACAAGATTAGAGTCGGAATTTTAATTTTACTTTTGCAAAAATTATGTATTTGCTGGTATTCTTTATTATTTTATGTTGAAACAAAAATAAACAATTTTTTGTACATAAATTTGAAAGAGGGAACTCAAACAAATATATTTAAACGTATTATATATTTGTTTAGAATTTATTGAGGAGTTATGCAGGAGTGTGAGTGGATCGAATGAATTTATAAATTTTTATAATTTTTTTAAAAATATTTTTGCGATGTCACTCTTGGATATGCCACAGCTCCATAGTTTATCTCGAGACAAGAGAAACATTTATGTGTGGACTTTTTAATTTGAAAAGGTTGTTCACTTGGTTTTTTAATTCTTTATTAATTTGTGTTGGAACCACTTTTCACTGAGCACACACACTTTTCACAAGAATGTACTGTATTGAAAGTTCTATGGACATATGCAGCTGGATTTCCACTGGATATATTTCCTTGTAAAATATTTTATTTTTACATTCACACACTCAGATTCTATAAAAGACATACATATGTGTAATATTATGGAAATTGCGAAAAAAAAAAAAATATCGAATTAGGCGAACAAATATGGCGCCTTATATACTGGATACATATATAAGTATAAATAGTTGGACAAAATTTCTCTTTTTTTGAAAAAAAGCGAATAAATAGAGGAATTATGCGCGAAAGTAATTTATGGACTTGGAAAGTCAATGGAAGAAAATTTTATGTGAGTTTGGGTACGGATGATAAATGCGTACATGTACCCATATACCTATAATTTAAGAAAAAATATGGAACTCACCGGTGATTGTGGTTCGAGAGGATCTTGGTATCCAGATCGGAAGACCAAATGCTTAGTAGGGCGGCACTACATTCGTCAGCTGAACCGGGCAATAGATGAACTATCATGAGCCTCGCTTCGCCCTTTAACGCAGATTTCCTGAGATCCTATCTTTTTTCAATCAATTTTCCAAATAATTTGACAAACAGGTCCCATTCTCTCTCTATTGGTGGGTACCTTAATTTTGCTGTCTTCAAAATTTTTTGATTAACTAGTGCCCTGCCGGCAGCCTGCCATTTTTAAACCAATACAGGCTTCAGACCTGATTACATTGTCGACTTCGGTATACCATGTTATGAACTTACCTAGTCCTACGAGGGTCGATAAAACGAAGAGGATCGCCGGCTAGTTACTATCTGGTCGTGGGATACGATATCCCTGCATTTTTTACGCGCGACAACAAAAAAGGTTTAACAAACAGCTACCAGAGCACATCATCGATGTCGACATTCACTGGACACTGCCACTACAAGCGACTATAACTAGAATAAACAGAATTAAATATCAATACCACATACATCTTGGTCATCACACCCACACAAACTGCTCACGCTCATCGGCTTTCGGATCTGGCCTAGTGGAGTTTCTTTGATCCCGGCACACCCACCCTTCCTGGCAGTTTTGGTGACCCACTGCCCCAATACAAACACTCGTAACGGCACTAGTGTTTCATCATCGATGGCTCATCCCATTCCTCCTTGAGTTACTCACCATTTTCGATACTTTATTTTAATAAGTTGTTTTATAAAACTAGTATAATATAATTTAAACAATTTAAGATTTACACCTTCATTTCTGTCTCCAAAACCCAACGATATTCGGGTAACAAAAATCAAAATAAATTATCAATAATCTCTCCTTTACTTTCTAGATGCCAGGCTGACCATAGGGGACCTACATAAAAAAGAGCTCTCTTTTTATGATAAGGACTATGCATGGTGGAGTATCTTCTAGCGTATTGATGGTGGAAATAAAAATTTAGGACAGGCCCTGGAAAGTTGCGGTCTGGCCTCCGACTGCTGTTGTGGTGGGCCTGTTAGGAAAATCCCAAACGTGAGGATCGGATTGAGACTAAACCAATCACTTAAGCATATAGCCCACATTCGGTTTCAACCAGTGAATTTCTTTTTTTTTTCTCCCAGCTCGCCCTAACCAACCACTCCACTCAAACTCTTTTATTTGACATTTATCTGTCCTTCCTTATCCGGACCAGAAACAGTTCGGATTACGAAATCCTCTCGTAGATCCGTTTGAGGGGAAAAATTCCCTACTTCCCGGTCACAGTTACCCAACACTATCACGATTTCCCTGATTTAAAGATAACCCAAAAAAGTATAACAACAATCCAGCCATAAGAACCATGCACCAACTAAAACAAACATCAAAATTTATAACATAAAATTCTGACAATGAGCATACATATGTATCTTCCTCACTCTTCCAAGCACAAGGGCACTGAAACGCCGCACAGTGACATACATTCATTTTGAAGCTTAAGGCATTTTTGGCATTTTAGATTGCATAAATCATAGCTTCTAAACCAATTAAGCGATTTTATAAATTTAAAAAGCATAAAGAATACATACCTTAAGCTTCAAAATGAATGTTTGCAAAAGTGCTGGGTGTTCGTGGTGCTGTAATATTCAAGGTCAAAGTCAGAAAATATTTCTAAGCATGTTTTTCCTTTAAAAATGGAGCGAAACCCGGTTTTTTCAATCACAAATCGAATTTTTCATGGTTTTAAATGACTAGGTAACATTTTTTAATGTTTTAATTTGGTTTTTTAACATACATAATTACAAAAAAAAAAAAAAAAATTTTTTTAAATTGTTTTTAGGTTAATTTTGAAAATTTTCTATTGATGGCTGATTTTCATCAAAATAATTTTCAATCTTTACATCAATATCTAATAAACTCTACATTGCGGGACTATAGATGCCATTTTCCAAATCCTTTCGAGATCGCACGTGTCTCAGTGATGCAATAAGTGGGCCAACATGTTAAAAAGGTCTTCATTTTGTCTAACACGAGAAGTTTTTAATGTATTAGTATATCTGAACCTTCGTCTTCTGTGTGTATTATCTGCTTGTAGGCGCTCCAGATTATCCATCACAACCCCATTTGTTGAGTAATGTCAAAGTTTCGGGAAGAAGATCCACCTCTCCATCAGGCATACTTTCAACAAGACGCCTCGCAGTGTGATCCATTAAGTCCTGGAGTTTTACTTCTACAGATACCTCGGTTATAATTTTATTTGCCGGTACTGCTTTCTTCTTGGAAAATCCAATTTTTTTGTATCCGGGAAGAACGTCGACGTGGTGACTTTTTAAGGAACTTCTTAAAATTTGGTTCTTCTTCTTCGTCAACCCCAGGTCCATAAATAAGGAAAACGCTTCTTCCTCAATGTACTTAGTGGCAACTAAGTTTGGTGGGGCTGGAATACTTTCCTTAATCCTATTAAGTCGAATAGGACTGGCGATCTGCACAGCTTTCGTAATGCTCGCCTTTGCCCTCTCTTGTTCCTTTGTATACTTTAAAGAAAGTGCTTCTGAAAGATGCTCCGTTGTAATGGTTTCAGTAGCACCCCGTGGCGCGTCACCACAAGCCAACTCCGCTATTGTGGCTTACTTAGTAGAAAACGTTTTTATGAATAACTTGGCAATTCTTAGTCCGATTCTTATAAAACTTGGTCCTTATTGTGTATTAAGGACAAAATATAGTGTGTTAATTTTACTTGCAGTAGGTAAAAAATTGCTGGATATAATCGGTTTGTTTCAAATTACGTGGCCGAAAGGGCCACATACATACATGCCGAATTCAATGAAATTTAGTTTTTAAGAAAATCAGTTTTGTTTATATCGCGAAGAGGCATGGAGCGTGGCGTAATTTTTAAACAAGAAGTATCTGCGTAATTATTAGGCGAATATACGTGCCCAGTTTCATGTATTTAGCTGTTTTTTTTTTTTAAGGAAATCAGTTTTGATTAAATTGCGGGAGCAGAAGAGGGCATGGCAGGTACTACAGAAGTCTTAATAAAAAAAATTGGTAATCCTAGCTCTATAAGAGCTCCGTGATCTACGTGTTCATACAGAAAATCGGACGGACGGATGAACACGGCTAAATCGACTCGGCTGTTGATCCTGATCAACAATATTTATACTTTATGGGGTCGGTTAAGCTATTTATTTATTTTTATAAGCACAATTTGCAATAGATTTTCTTTCATTTCATTTCATAAACTCATGAATTGCACAAATGAAGGAAGGGAGGCTCGCATCGACTTGGCAGAGATCACTGATAATTGGATAAGAGCAGAAGAACAGAGTGGTCAGGATATAAGCGACATTGCAACACAATTAAAAAGTGGGGAGATGCAAGAAGACATAGCAAAGACATATGAGTTGAGGAGTCGATTAGTACATCGAAAAATTCAAAGAAATGGCAAGACTCGCTGTTTGCCAGTTATACCACGAACATTTAGGTGGTCCGTTATTAATAAAGTTCATGAGTCTATAATGCATCTAGATTGGCCAAAGACATTATATAAACTTTATGAGCAATAGTGGTTTCAGAATATGTCAAAATACACACGTAAATTTGTAGAGACTTGTATTACCTGTAAGATATGGAAACCCTCATCAGGTAGGATCCAAATGGAAATGTACCCAATTCCTAAGATTAGATTCCAAGGCACACAATTTACATCTATATAAGCGGCAAATTAAGTGGAAAGAAGGATAAGAAAGAATATGTTATAGCCCAGATTGATGGGTTCACTAAATATGTCTACCCATACCATGCTTTAAACCTAGATTCGGAAAGCTGCATTAAAGCGATTAAATCGGCTACTCTTTGGTGTACCTAATCGCATTATTGGAGATCAGGGCAGGAGTTTTGCCAGTAGCAGTTTCCGTGAATTCTGCTCCAACAATAAAATTGAGTTACATTTGATAGCCACTGAGTTACATTTTTTTAGCTCCTTAGAACTGCTAATAGGTAAAGAAGCGTTACCGTGAGTTCTTATTTCGTTAATATCAATTTTATCCTAATTTTTAGTTACAGAAGCTAGACCGTTAGATATGTTACCATCTAACGGTCTAGCTTCTGTAACTAAAAATTAGGATGAAATTGATATTAACGAAATAAGAACTCAAGTCAAAGAAGATATTGATAAAAGTAGCATGTATGACAAATGTCGACTAGACAAGAACAAGGCATTAGTTGTAAAGCACAATGTGGGCAATCATGTTCTGTTTAAATGTGAGGAACGGCACCAGACAAAACTCGATGCAAAGCACAAAGGGCCATTCGTGTTAATTGAATTGTTGGAATGTGACTGATATCTTTTAAAGTCATTAAAGAATAATAGGACATACAAACATTAGTAGTGGTGAGAGATCAAGGCACATGAGATTAGCATCACAAACTGGCGGCAAGAGCCCTGGAACTATGTAAAGATAAAAAAGACAGTCAAGTGATCGGGTTTGCGCAGAAGAGTAAGAGCTACTATGTAAAGAAACTAACATGTAAACTAAACTGTTGAACATGATAAAAACAAAAAAAGTATGTTAACATTAAGAGAGAATTGATGTTAAATTTAAGTCTGAACAAGAAGATTGATATAATAATTGGCTGAATGACGAAAGTGAAACTAAGTGAAAACAATAAGTGCCAGCAAAACTCTAAGTGCAAATAAAAGTAGTGACAATAAAAAATGAAGTAAGTAAGTCGTCTCGCCGACTTGGATATACCATACACCAGTAAAACAAATATTTTAAATTTATAATAAGCAATGCATTTTCGTATTTTTAAAAAAATCTGTTTGCATGCTTTTAAGAAGCATATCTTAGTATTTCGCTCACTCAAGCATTCGAGCACCCTAGCGCCCCCACCAGCCAACGGCCACTTCCGGCCATATGGAAAAACGTTTATATGCATAACTTGGCTATTTTTATTCCGATTTTGATCAAATTTGGTATTTTGCTTGATATTAGTATCAAATTTAAGTGTGCTAAATTTGATTGCACAAGGTAGAAAATTACGGGAGATAATCGAGTTTTTTCAAATTACGGGGGCGGAGGGGGGCGTGGCAAAGTCTTTACACATCAAAACTGTGCGCAATTAGTAAGCAAATATTTATACCAACTATGGTGTCTCTAGCTAAAATAGGTTTTGAGAAAATCGGTTTTATTTGATTTGCGGGGGCGGTAGGGGGCGTGGCAAAATTTTTATAAATACAAAATGTGCGCGTTCACTAAGCAAATATACATACCAAATTTTGTGTCTCTAGTTGCTATAGTGTTTAAGAAAATCGGTTTTATATCATTTGCGGGGGCGGTAGGGGGCGTGGCAAACATTTGAAACAAACTCGATAAGCGTACATATGACACGAGTCTACATACCAAATTTGGTGGCTCTAGCTCTTATAGTCTCCGAGATCTAGGTGTTCATACAGACGGACGGACGGACGGACAGACGGACATGGCTAGATCGTCTCGGCTGTTGATGCTGATCAAGAATATATATACTTTATGGGGTCGGAAAAGCTTCCTTCTGCCTGTTACATACATTTTGGCGACTTTAATATACCATTTCACCCTATGGGTGTATGGTATAAAAAAGGTAAAACGATGAAGCAAAACGAAGGCATCCTGGAGGAGCATCCTGATACCATGCTACAGACGCTATTGGAATCGCAAAACAGGAGCTTCATCGACCTGTTGAAAGCAGTGTAGCTGGTCGACTAAGTGTTTAGTGCTACAGGTGTGTCAATTTTGGCCACATTACGTTTTCTTGAACAAATGGTGCAACTACTTCCAATGGCAACAACGAGAAGATAGTAAATGTTTGTGCTGTACTTGAGCCCTAAGGAATAATGCGTCAAAATGGTGAGCTGTATCGATTCTTTTTTGATTCGGGTGCTGCATGTTCCATGATCAAGGAAAAGTTATGTAATAAGATAGTAAAAAACTTAACAATATTGTAATACTATACTAAGAAGCATAGGAGAAAATGTTGTAAAAAGCTACAGTAAAAATTTGTAAATTTAATTTGGAGATTCTACTCACTATGTTAGGCCGTAAAACACTACAACTTGGTTTTGGTATTACCATTGACCCTAATAATTTAAAAATGTTTAAGACTAAAATTTTGAATGTGGTACATGATGAGTCTGCAACTAAAGTCTTGATGAAGTCTATCGACAAAAATAAAAATGTACCAGAATGTAAAATGTACATATATGCTGAAAGATATTTTGAATGAGTTCTCTTTTAGCTTCATAAATGGAATGCCAAATACTCGTATTACTTTTAGTGCATTGAAGATTCGTTTATTAGACAACAATAAAACAGTACAAAGGCGTCAATATAAGCTAAGTGAAGGCAATTGAAAAAACTGCATTTGTAACGCGGGAAGGCCAATATAAATTCCTTGCTATGCCATTTGGGATTAAAAATGCCTCTTCTGTTTTCCAGCGAGCAATTGTACAAGCACTAGAAGAGCTGGCATACTCATATGCTGTCGTCTACATTGACCTATTGTTGCTGAATTGAAAAAAGAAGATTTTGAAAGGTTAGTCATTGCATTGAAAGCATTGTCAGATGCTGGATTCTCATTTAATATGAATAAATGCAACTTATAGAAGCCCTGTCTGCTTAAGTTACACAATTCAGGAAATTTTTATACCATACACCCATAGGGTGAAAATGGTATATTAAAGTCGCTAAAATGTATGTAACAGGCAGAAGGAAGCTTTTCCGACCCCATAAAGTATATATATTCTTGATCAGCATCAACAGCCGAGACGATCTAGCCATGTCCGTCTGTCCGTCCGTCCGTCCGTCCGTCCGTCCGTCCGTCCGTCCGTCCGTCCGTCCGTCCGTCCGTCCGTCCGTCTGTATGAACGCCTAGATCTCGGAGACTATAAGAGCTAGAGCCACCAAATTTGGTATGTAGACTCGTGTCATATGTACGCTTATCGAGTTTGTTTCAAATGTTTGCCACGCCCCCTACCGCCCCCGCAAATGATATAAAACCGATTTTCTCAAACACCATAGCAACTAGAGACACAAAATTTGGTATGTATATTCGCTTAGTAAACGCGCACATTTTGTATTTGTAAAATTTTTGCCACGCCCCCTACCGCCCCCGCAAATTAAATAAAACCGATTTTCTCAAACACTATAGCAACTAGAGACACAAAATTTGGTATGTATATTTGCTAAGTAAATGCGCACGTTTTGTATTTGTAAAAATTTTGCCACGCCCCCTACCGCCCCCCGCAAATTAAATAAAACCGATTTTCTCAAAAACTATTCTAGCTAGAGACACAAAATTTGGTATGAATATTTGCTTAGTAATTGCGCACATTTTTGATGTGTAAAGATTTTGCCACGCCTCTTTCCGCCCCCGTAATTTGAAAAAACTCCATTATCTCCCGTAATTTTCAACCTTGTGCAATCAAATTTAGCACACTTAAATTTGATACTAATATCCAGCAAAATACCAAATTTGATCAAAATCGGAATAAAAATAGCCAAGTTATGCATATGAACGTTTTTCCATATGGCCGGAGTTGGCCGTTGGCTGGTGGGGGCGCTAGGGTGCTCGAATGCTTGAGTGAGCGAAATACTAAGATATGCTTCTAAAAAGCATGCAAACAGATTTTTTTTAAAATACGATAATGCATTGGTTATTATAACTTTAAAATATTTGTTTTACTGGTGTATGGTATATCCAAGTCGGCGAGACGACTTACTTACTTCATTAGGACTAGCATCTTACTTCAAACATTTCGTTACCCGCTTTTCTGAGCAAATGAAGCCTTTATGTAAATTAACTTCGAAAAACATTAGCTTTATTTGGAATGAGCAGCATGAGCTTATCCGATATTAGCCATATTTGATCCACAACGACCTTTTGAACTTCATACCGATGCAGGTGCAAATGGCTATGGCGTAATGCTAGTACATAGAGTTGATGGGAAATGCATGGTGGTAGAATATTAGAGTAAATGTACTACTGCAGCAGAATCCAAATATAATTCTTAAGAACTGGAAAATCTAGCTGTTTACAATGCCTTAAAACATTTCCGCCACTACCTGCATAGTCGAACAAAAATAGACCTAACTGCATAGGTGCATCGTTGGAGGACCTACCTACAATCTTTTCATTTTGATGTGGAGTACAGGTGGCGAAGTCAGAGTGCTATGTAGACTTCCTATTAAGAAACAAAAAACAAATTGCACAAATGAAAGAACCGAGGCTCGCATCGACTTGGCAGAAATAACTGATAATTGGTTAATAGCAGAACAACAGCGTGATCAGGACATAAGCGACATTGCAACACAATTAAAAATTGGGGAGATGCAAGAAGACATAGCAAAGACATATGAGTTGAGGAGTCGATTACTACATCGAAAAATTCAAAGAAATGGCAAGACTCGCTGTTTGCCAGTTATACCACGAACATTTAGGTGGTCCGTGATTAATAATGTTCATGAGTCTATAATGCATTTTTTTAGCCACTTAGAACTGCCAATAGGTAAAGAAGATAGACCGTTACTAAACTAAAAATTAGGATGAAATTGATATTAACGAAATAAGAACTCAAGTCAAAGAAGATATTGATAAAAGAAGCATGTATGACAAATGTCGACTAGACAAGAACAAGGCATTAGTTGTAAAGCACAATGTGGGCAATCATGTTCTGTTAAAATGTGAGGAACGGGAAACGGAAATTTAATTGTTGGAAGGTGACCAATATCTTTTAAAGTCGTTAAAGAATAATAGGACATACAAATATCCGTATGAGAGTTTTCGAAAAATGCCAAGTGAATGTAATAGAGCTGAAATAATTGAAGTGGATTATAACGGTGAAAAAGACGTAGATCATCGGACGATCTATACCACCTAGGGTGGAGGGAACATGGGGGCTAGATCCAAGCAGCAATTGTCATGTCAGCAATGAAAATGCCTGTAACGGATGTTTGATGTGGTGAGAGGTCACGGCACATGAAAGATAGTAAATAATACAATCAAGCAAAAGGCTGGGGATGATAAGTGAGTTCAACTTATACAACAGCAGAGTATAAAAGACAGAGTCAAAAGCCTTGCTGAAGTCAGTATAAATGACATCAGTTTGCAAAGCAGTCTTGAATTTTTTTAATCGAGTGAGAAGTAAATACTAATAGGTTAGTAGTTGTAGATCTACGTTTCATAAGCCCATGTCGGGATGAAGAAATATTAGAGCTACAAAAATGCTGCATTTTATATCAGGGACCGAAAATAATTATTATTTTCCAAAAAATCATCTATGTAATAATTGTTAATTCTTATTTTTGATTTTTAAAATAAAACTCAAGAATAACTTTTATTTTTGATTTTTATTTTTTCCCTCAACCCATAACTGTTATTTTTGAAAAAAAAAAAATAAAAATCATTTGTGATTTATACAAAAAAAAAAAAAAAATTAAAAAAATCATTTAATGATTTTTAAAATTTTTTTCAGATTGGATGTGTATTCTTGCAAAAAACTATTAATAATTCAAATTGAGTCAGCAATGATTTTTATTTTTGAGAAAAAAAAAAAAATAAAAAATCATTAAATGAATATACATCCAATCTGAAAGAAATTTTAAAATTTTTTCAGATTGGATGTGTATTCTTGCAAAAAAAAACTATTAATAATTCAAATTGAGTGAGCAATGATTTTTATTTTTGAGAAAATGATTTTTATTTTTGAGAAAAAAAAATAAAAATCATTAAATGATTTTTATAATTTTTTTTTTTATACCCTTGCAGAGGGTATTATAAAATTGGTCACATCCCAAAATTTGAATCTGATCGGATATATAGAACACAAGATTGAGTTGATATAGCCATGTCCGTCTCTCCGTCCGTCTGTGCGTATGCGTTTTACTCAGCCATCTTAAGAGCTATCGGGATGAAATTTTTTTTGGGGGCTTTTTATTACCTTATTTATTAAAAATCAAAAATAAGAGTTATTTTTGAGTTAAATGGAAAAAGTTTCAAAATAATTATTACACTTCTGACTTGACTTCTTATCCTTTTTATGAAGAGTAATATTATATGTTTTTGTGTTAAACAGATGCAAAACAGGAAAATGTGATCGACAGAGTAAATAATTTATATATTGGCCTCTGCACATAAACAACCAATATGCGCAACCAAACATCCTGAGCCGTGAAGTGTTTAATTTGCACCAGGTGCCAGCTATGACCCGATTCACAGCCAATGTGAGAAGAGGTGAGAAAAGTTGTTCAGAGATTGGCAAAGAACACGAAAAGGATCGTGTAGAGAGTAGTTGGTGAGACATCTACTAAGATGAATAGGAAAAAAAAACTTCTGGTCTGACGTGAGGTAACAAAAAATATAGAGTATCTATTAAATTAGTAGAATTGACTTCACCGTTGATAAGTTAATGGGCACAGAGATTGCCAAAGACAAGCCTTTGGTTGTAAAGTGAAAAAAAAGTCAGTCAGAATACGAAGGTAAGCAAAGACCCGGGTACGAATTAAGACCTCGTAACGCGAACTTGAGGAATTGCTTCTGTTCCGAATTAATACTACGCTCTTAAACATCATATTGAGGGTTTCAAACTGGCGAGCAATATTTTAGAGTTGATGGCCCCTTAGAGTTAAGTAGGGGTCATCAAATTCTTTGGCCCAACATTTTATGAAGCCAAGAAGCCTACGTGCTTTATTGACAATTGAAAATATATGAATATTAAAAGAAAGTTTTGTGTCAAAAGTTATGCCTAACTTTAAATGATGACACACGATTTAGCAGATCAGACTGAATTGAGTACTGAGTTAGGAACGGAGACAAACGCCTGAATATTAAGGTAAATAACAGAGAGCCCAGATGACTGCCTTGAGGGACACATGAAATTACTCGAACAGTTTTGGATAATGAGGAACGAAAAGACACGTTTTGGGTTCTAAGAAACGATTTTAACCAATATAGTAGGGAAATGCTCATAATGTTAAGTTTTGTAAGAGTTGAAGAGAATGTTCATCCGTACTTTGGTCAGTTCACAAGGGAAGTCAATTATAAAGCGACGAACGGCTTTTCATAAAGCCATGCTGACAAGGAGAAATAGTGGATCTAGATATAACTAATATAGTCAAAAAGTTGGGCGATGCCACGGCTGTTAGAAATATCCGAATTGTTGCCCTTTTTATGAAGCGGAATAATAAAAGATTTTTTTTGAACATCAGGAAAACTAAAAGTATCACTTGACATATAGAATAACCGAGAGAAAGGCTTAGATAAGGAAATTGAACACATATTAGGGATTCGAGTAGGAATATTACATATCCGGCCTGGGTACGAAAGAATACGTCATAGAGATAATACTAGGAAAAAATACTCAATTTTAATGTGTTATAGAGAAGGGATATTCACCTCCCACAGTAGTAGTGGAATAAATAGACGGAAAAAATTTAGCAAACCAATGTCGGAATCATTATTAGCTGACTGGTCATTAAGTTTAAAGCTGGAAGGCAGTAGGTTTTAGAGTCGTTTAGAATTTAAAAAATTTTAAAATCTTTTTGTGTTTTGATAGAATTCAACCCTACACCGACAGATTTAATTATTGTAGCATTGAGTGTTTAAAAGACAAAATCGAGACCACTCAATAATTTAAAAACCCAGCAGCGAACCAGTTTTTTAAACCTTTCAAAATACCTTTTACGGAGACTAGAAATCCAAAGGGTTAACCAGAACGTCGAGACTTGAGACGGTAGCAACAGTTACATAAGGATCTAACTGCACAATCTATTTCACAAAACTCAAATAAAAATGACCAATCAAAAGAGGAAATAAAGTTGTTAAGAATATCGAAATTGTAGTCGCCGATTATAAACGAGCTGTAAAAAAACAAAAATAATAATTTGCTGTTATTTGAGAACAAGTCATTGTCAAGTTAGATCCTAATACTTCTAATAAGAGTAAGGTACTAAGTGAGAATATGCTTATCGCACATATCGGGGCTTAGAAAGTTGAAGTTGTTATTATTGACAGCATGTTATATTCTCTTTTTGTCCATTTTCTGTTTGATCGATTCATTTTTATTGGCTCGTGATGAAACACAGTTGTATTGTAAAGTGGAACATTGCCTATATATATATATAAATGAATTATGTAATTTTATTTTATTTCAACGTTTTATTTTATTTTCTTAAATTAAGTCTTTACTAATGAACAGAAGATTAGCGAATAAATCGACAAGCAAAAAAATGAAATGAATAAGCAACATAGGCGAACGTGACTTAGCAAGCTGTACACACTCTTCTTAGTTTTCTATGTTTCTTTACATTTACATTTGCACTAAGTCCATATTCCCGTGCATAGCTTACAAGCATAAATTCTAGGGTAACAAAAGGTATGATAGGTTAAAGGTTTGTTAAATATATAACTATATATATATATTATACAAAGTCACATGATGATTACGTAGACAGTACTCGTGTAAAAATTTGTTTTCTAGTGAATAAAATCCCTTTAAACCAAGTGTATTTAAAAAAACTTGAAGCACTTCTAAAGTTGATATTAAATAAATATCAGGCAGAAGCTGAGTGTAAGCCAAATCTTGTTTTTATTAAGTAACGGTCTTTGTGGCATTCAGTTTAGCGATATATAAGGCGCCACCCAGAGCAGATGCAGTGTGTCTATATTTTACACTAGAGAGGACTAGTCCGGATTTCGGACATTGTCGCACTCGGTGGTATCAGGAGGTTATGCACGTGGCAGTGTTTATAATAAATCTAAACGTCCCTTAACATCGGCGATCGAAAGACCCAAACGCCAAATCTTATGTTTTCTCGATAAGTACATACAAAAACCACATGCCTGCACAATGGAGTAGCCCATCGTAAATAATCATTATTCATAGAACGTAAGATAGTAATTAAGAACTTTTCTCATATTAGTTTTAAAGTTTGGATAATGTAAGGTGCAAGTAATGCTCCAACACTTTTCCGCTCATACACCATAAAAGTAAACACGTATCGAACTATCATTTAAATTATTCGTAATTCGTGAGTAATATTTACAAAAATGTATGATTTATAAGAAATATGAGATCCTGTGAAGTGAAGCTTTGCGTAATAGTAAACACTGATGGTTAAGTGTAAATTTTACACTGTAAAAGGATAGTTAAGAAATCCAGAGCGAAAAGCAAATAGAGATTTTGATATGCAGATATTTGAGTTTTTGATAAACGTTTTGTGTTGAACATTAGTACAGTTAATCTATGGGAAATTGCATCTTCCCCCCATAGTTTTATACCAGTCAACAGTTCTCCTTCTCATCAAGGTGCACAAAACGAAACCAGTGATCATGAAGGATTCATTGTGTTAATCCATCGATGTGTGCAGAACATTGTGTTTAGTGTTTAGCTTCTGTTACCGTGCACTTTATTTTTCATTATATAATGTTCGCATAGGAAAGAATACAGAGGAGAAAGAACCTCGATCTTCCGACGAGCTACCACAGAGCGCAACATAGTGCACAAACCTCGAATCTCTTTCAGTATGAATATATGAACTTTATAACAAAATTTATTTATTTACGAAATTTAGGATGTATGAAATTTTCGGATTGATCAACCCAAAATTAATGCGCCTGATGTCCTTAAGTCCCTTACGTTGAACTTTAACCACTCGATTACTGCTATAAATTTGCATACCTTTGTAAGTGTTACGATGGAATGAGCAAACCAGACATTCAAATAATTGTTGTTAAATTAGACTGCATAAAAACTAGAGAGATAAGTTGACTGTTCCTTGATTTTTTTTGTTAATACCAATGGACAGTATCCGTTAGAAATAAATTTACAATAGATTGTTGTTAGAAAAAAATAATTGAAAACTACAATATGGCTGTTCGTCATAGCCCAGGAGTATATCCCACCTGTATAGAAAATGTGTATACTAATAAGATAAAAAAATAAGATTGAATGCTATTCAGATATCGGCCAAGACACAGTGTAATCATTGGTTTGATAAAAATTGTATAACATATAAGTCTTACAATTTTGGCTAACTGTCCCAATTGTCATAAACAATATAGAGTCTTTACACACGCTAAATGTGAACTTAGCGGTTGAAGTGGTTAAGACAGGAGAGCAATTACAAAAAGTGCCAATACAACTCCGAGACACGAACTAGTCGTGAGACCGGAAAGAGGTAGACCAACTGGCAGAAGAGGTGTTACGCCAAAGGCAATGCAAAGAAACTATAATCGAAATGTGCAAGGTGCAGCGTCCAACTTAGGAATAACACAGTTCCCTCTGCCGAAGACGGTCAAACAGTTCCTAGGTCTAACCGGATGGCATAAAGGTTTTATTGAAAATTACGCCAGTTTTAGTTATCCGCTAACTGAATTGCTTCGTAAGGCAAAAAGTCGAAGTCTCAAATGGAACGAAAACGCGATGCAAGCGGTTAACATCCCCACCCATTTTAGTAACACCAGACTTTTCTAAGCTTGTTGTGCGATGCTAATTCATATGCGCGTTGGCTCAAAAGGGAATCGAAGACGTTGAGATGCCCATATCGTACATGTATACTAAGCTCACCACAGCTCCAAAAAAATATTCCGTTTCCGAACTGGAGTGTTTAGCTGTCATTAAAGGAATTAAAAAGTTGCGTCCACTGGATTTTTTGGTATTGACCGACCATTTTGCTTTGCAATGACTTTTGTGACAAAAGGATCTATCCAGTAGGTTAGCGCGCTGGGCTTAACAGTTACAAGGATATGTGTTTTCGATCGAACACCGGAAAGGTTCTTTAAGCGTCATTGCTGTCTAGACAAAATGAGCCAGCTATTGAAAAAATAGAGTGTGGACCGATCTAAAGGCTAAGGAATTTCGTAGTTTAGATTACTTGGATCTTATTGATCGAATTGAAAAGAATCAGACTAGACTGCCAGGTCTAAGCGTAACCGAAACGTATGTTTACAAAAGGTTTGAGGCAGCTACTGGTAACTCATTACAGAAGAACTAGGCCTGGAAAGTTTTGGTTCCGAGTGGTCTGGTGCGTAATGATCTAATGCTCACGATTCTCCTACGGCAGCACACTGCGGAATGGGAAAGACTATTAAAAAGTTGAAAAGATATTTATTTCTTTCGCCGCGAATGGTTGTACAGATAAAGGATTATATATCAGATTGTGTCGTTTGTAAGCAAAGGAAAAGTCCCAACGTAATTTTAAAACCGGCAATGGAAAAACCTTTATGATCTTAACGTCCATTCCAACAGCTGTACGTAGATCTTTAAGGGCCGTACCCAAGATCTAAAAGTGGAAAAATAGGACTTTTATTGTAAGTGACCATTACACAAAGTTTCATTTCCTATGCCAGCTTAAAAGATTCACGTTACTCAAAATTTGCGATTTTTTAACTAGCTCTGACAGATGGGTCACAGTTTGCGAATAGGGCTTTCAGGGAGAAGGTAATAATAACCCGATCTTCATTCGTTGAATTCAAATTATGAACTGATTTTATTAACAAAAGTGTTGTGTATATAAATGAACTCTTAGAATCTTGGAGGCGACAATTGTTCTTAAAACCACTTATTCGAATGACTTATTTTTTGTTGTGGCTTGAAAATTGTTTTATATTTTATGCTCAGCGTTGGTTACTTGATACGGGCCGTTGTGTATCTTAAGTGTTTTCCACAGAGTAAGAATGAATGTTTTGTTTGGTTTTCAAGCAATACTTGTCATATGAATCTTAATGAATTATTTTCAGTTCATGTTTTTGTTTCGTGTTGTATATTTCTTTAGTGCATCTGATTCGGTGAAGCCATTTCAGATGACCACGATGTTTAATATTAAACAGTTTGGGTCAGGACATTTTGAAGCATGTCTAACAAAGCTTGAAATAAAGCATGTATGTACTGCTATCTACTCTCCGCTAGCGAACGCAAGTAAAAGATTAAATAAGTCCGTTCTAGCGACGAACCAAGCCTATATCGGCAAAGATCACATGACTTCGGATCAGAAGCTTAACGAGATTAATGGTGCGCTATGATCTTGTATTCATACCAGTACTAGATTTTCACTTTATTTCTTAGCTTTTGGGCAAAATATGAGATTAAATGGGAAAGAATCCTACTGATGATGATGTAGGCTTGGCTATCCGGATGCGTTGAAATTAGCCAGATCAGACGGGAGAGCGAATAATGTAATAAACACAAAAATATACAACTTACGCAGTCGAAACATCCAACTCCGAGTAGGTGATGACTTATATGACCGTAACTTTTCACAATGTAATGCAAGTAATAGATTTAATCATAAACACAACATTGTTTTTGTAAAGCGAAGGTAGCCAAGAAAACAAGTCCGTCATATTATGATCTTTGCAATAAAACAGGGCAAAAGATGGGAGTTTATCACATAAAGAATATAAAACCATGATAGTTTAATGTGTCGTGTTTTTTTTCAGATTAAGTCTCATCGAATACCTAGTGCCCTTATCTGTAGTGCAGTAGCACTAGTTAGCAAAAAAAATATAATATGCTGTTTAGGACTTAAACTACTTTATATATTTTTAAATCAATATTCATGTAATTGAACCTCTGAATATTTTCTATTGTTCTTTACGTACGCATTTGTTTGTGAACGCAACTTTTGCACATCCGTTATTCGCTATTTGCACAAACCACGTTGCCCAGCTTCACTTACATTTTGACAGCGGCAAGGGACAGTCGGATTCATTGTTAATAAATAATTATACTCTAACCGAACAAAAGATTAATACAGTCCACTCATTTAGAAACATACAATTTTTCTGATCCTTCGAGCCGGATCGGATTCAAAGATAACGGTTAACTATTTTTGAAGTTAACAATTCTATCAGCCTAATTAGAGTTTAAATAACTAGTTGTGAAACTATCACAGGCAAACGATGAATCGCATAATGAAACAACGTGATTATACTATTACGCAACTCACACGTGCAGGCATCAGTAGATCAGTAGATGCTTTGGACCATCGCTTATTAGGGCTCAAGAACATTTATGATCATTTGATGGATCTTAGCGAGGATTTTTGCCAATTTCAAGGGGAAGAAGCTTACATCGACCCTAATACGGAGCTTGAAGAATGCGAAGAGAAGTACGAAGGCATATGATGTACTAACAGAGGCTACTAACGTGCTACGGAAACCAGACAATTGAGATTACTCCTCAGATACTTCATACAATCAACGAAACTGGCATAAAATCGGAATTACAGTGCGAAAGAATCAAAATTCCTGTTTACGGGAAACTATAAGGATTGGCCGCAATTCAGTGTTTTGTTCAAAGGCTCTATAGATCAAAAACAAAGTCTCAGTAAGTGCCAAAAATTCCATTACCTAAAATCATACTTGGAAGGTGATGCATTGAAACTTGTGAAACACATAACGGTCACCAATGATAATTATGAAAAAGCATGGGAGAAGTTAGAGCAAAGATACAACAAGAAACCGCTAATCGTTCGTTCCTTTATCACGAAATTTTTAAATTTGCCAGCTACTACTGAACTCGCTGTGAACAATTTGCGAAACCTCGTGGATGGTGCTGATGAAGTTGTGCGGGTACTAAGCGCTCTTTGTTGTAATTCTCGTGATCCATGGCTTATAGATATTTTGCTGATAAAGTTAGATGTCGACACACGTCAAGTCTGGGCGGAACATAGCAATTCAAATCGTGACAAAATGAGCATCGATGATTTTTTGGAATTTCTTACAAGTCGGTGCGACGCGTTGGAAACGTGTCAGCTTGCAATTTCACCCAGTGTTCAAAATCGACGGCACACTGTCGTGCATCACACCACTGAGTCTCATTATACCCTTGCAGAGGGTATTATAAAATTGGTCAGATGTTTGTTCCGACCCTATAAAATATATATATTCTTGATCAGCATGAGAAGCTGAGTTGATATAGCCATGTCCGTCTGTCCGTCTGACCGTCTGTCCGTCCGTCTGTGCGTATGCGTTTTACTCAGCCATCTTAAGAGCTATCGGGATGATTTTTTGGGGGCTTTTTATTACCTGGGAAAAATAAAGTATGAAACTTGGCAGAATCGGACCACTATATCATATAGCTCTGGAGAGAACATTTTTGCAAAAATTGGAGTATCGCCATGAAATTTACCAATATGATAGTATTATATATAAAATCTCAGATCCCAAAATTTGAATCTGATCGGATAAATAGAACACAAGTTACAGCCGATATAAATCGGTTCGGCTTGCTGCCTACTACGTCATCATTACATCAACAGAGCACACGCATGCACACATACAGACGCAACGCTACATAAACTAAATGTGTATGCGTGCGAATCGCGGCATGCGTGTAAAAGGGGATGGGGAAGAAGAAGAAGAAATTGAAATGATATTTGAAAGGTTTTATGCATTAATGAATTGAGATACAGAAAACGAGTTTGGAACATGTAAAAATATAATGGCCATGGACTGCAAGGGTATATAACCTTCGGAACAGCCGAAGTTTGCTTCTTTGATATTTTTATTTCAAATTGCATGAAATTTAAAGAACTTGATTTGAATTCCCGTCGCCAGTTTGTACATAAAACCAAATTATGTTACAATTGCCTTAGTAAAGACCATCAAGTCAAGAAATGTAAGTCAACTTTTAATTGTCGCCTATGTAAATTGAGGCACCACACATTCACACATGTAGAGCAAATAGACGTTTCTAATGTACAAGGAGAGTCATGAGTGTACTAACGTCATCGATACCAGCGCAAGCGAGCAATACGAGCTCATCCCACTGGAGGCAGATTGGCCAGATGAAGCTGGCTGATCCCTCATTTCACATACCTAATGGTATCGACGTGATCCTGGGTTCGGATCAACTATGGAATCTCTACTTAGGAGAAATTAAAACATTTGGTAAAAACAATCCTATTGCTTTTAATGCAAAAATTCGGTTGGGTCATTGCAGGTTCATATAGCGCTGCAGGTGACACCATAATGCCAGTATTTTCTTACCATGCTCAGGCAGTTTGACTACAAAATGTCGCGCTGTATTTGACGGCTCTGGAAAGGATGAGAAGCGTTTCTCGCCAAATAACCGGCTTCATAGGAACATCTATACAACGAGACTTACTGGGAGTATGTCCACGTTTTCGACAGCATCGCTATGTATTTTCGCTGACATGCAGAATATGTTTCGCAGAATTTTAGTGTCGCAAGGAAGAAGACGAACCATTTCAACATTATCGCTTGTTAACAATTACTTATGGATTCGGCCCATCACCATTTTCACGAAAGAAACTTTAACAATTGTAAAACTTCTAGGTCTACACTGGAATCCCTGCAAGGACAATTCCAAGCAAACGGACTTTGTTATCTGACATTGCGAAGCTTTTTAATCAACTTGGCATTTATGGACCCATTACGGTTATGCTCGAAGTCCTGCTTCGAGAAAGTTGGATAACTTCTTTGCCGTGGGATGAACCTCTACCAGATAAACTATTTGCGCGCCGGCACGTAGTACGAGACGAGCTTTTCCGAGTTGAGACCTGTCGCATTCCTCGTTATATTGCAATACCAAATACGGACATCGAATTGCATGGGTTTGCGGATGCTTCGGCACAAGCATGTGGAGCCGTAGTGTACACTGTACAGCCGAGTGAAGTTCGGAGACAGTTACCAGGTGACGCTTATTGACTCCCGAACACGAGTAGCACCACTGAAACCAATATCGATCCCGCGACTAGAACTAAATGCTGCACATCTGCTACTCATAAAACAATCGCTAACAATTTCTATTTCTAGCAGTTCTTGTTGGACCGATTCGGAGATAGTTTTACATTGGCTTTCTGCGTCGCCTCTCAACTGGAACACATTTGTTTGCAATAGAACAGCTGAAATTTTAGAAGAATATCCACGTAGTTGTTGGCAACATGTACGTTCAGAACAAAATTCTGCTGATTGCATCTCTAGAGAAATGTTACCATTAAAACTTGTGGAGCATCAGCTGTGGTGGACAGGACCTAGTTGGCTGTCAAAACCCAACTCAACATGGTCAGCAATCGAACACCAATGTTTGCAGTCAACGGACAACAACGCTACACTGGAGAACGGGCGATTCCACAAGTCACACTACATTCTTTAGAAGAAGACGATTGGTTTCAAAAGCTTGCGAGCAAAATTTCGGATTGGAGTCGAGTTTTAAGAATTATCTGTTATTGCTATCGATTTGTTAATTATTTACGTCGCACTCCAGATGCCACACCTCAAGATCAGTCAAAACCTAGACACATCAAAGCAATAGAAATTCAACAAGCCCATAATCAACTAGTTCAATATATTCAACGTAAATTTTTTGACAAGGAATATGAAACTCTCAACAAAGGATGTCAACTTTCGCTAAAATCAAAGTTGATTCGATTTACACCGTTTTTGGATGAAGATGGAGTTAGGCGAGTTGGAGGACGCATCGATCATTCATCATTGAGCTACAACGCTAAACATCCCATCTTAATACCGAAATCTACGCCTATAGCTGTTCTACTTGTTACACATCGTTGGTGCTCATGTACTAACTTTTATAGAATATTCCACAGTTCTTGCCCAAATAGAGGGCGTACTCGATTCTAGACCATGGTGTTCAGCTGATGACACGTTTGGATTCTCCCACGCCTTCACATTTCCTGACGGGTGAATCATATATATAAAGTCCAAGTGTTTTGGAAAAGATCTCCTAACGATTACTCGTCTAATCTGCAGCCTAGAAATAAATAGGAACGCGAAAGTCTCAATTTGCAACCCGGGACATTGGTAAGAGCCGCATTTGCCACACTCCAAATGGTTGCTGGGTCGCATAACCGAAGTTTATCCAGGACATGATGAGAAAGTTAGAGTCGTCAGCGTTCAGACAGCTAGCGGAATAATCAAGCGCCCAATAGTAAAGGTGGCCGTTCTCCCGTTATTCTGAACAATTGTTCAGGGCGGGCGGTATGTTTGGGAATTAAACAATTTTATATAGTTTTAAGTCAATATTCATGTAGTTGAACCACTGTATATTTTCTAGTGTTCTTTACGTACGCATTTGTTTGTGAACGCAACGTTTGCCCATCCGTTATTCGCTATTTGCACAAACCACGTTGCCTAGCTTCACTTACATTTTGACAGCGGCAAGGGACAGTCGGATTCATTGTTAATAAATAATTATACTCTAACCGAACAAAAGATTAATACACTCGACTCATGCTGTTATGTGAGTGCAGGTCATTGTCAAGTTAAATCCTAATACTTCTAATAAGAGTATGGTACTAAGTGAGAATATGCCGATCGCACATATCGTGGCTTAGATAGTTGAAGTTGTTATTATTGACAGCATATTCATTCTTATTGGCTCTTTATTTTCCAGGGAACAAAATCCCTTTAAACCAAGTGTATTCAAAAACCTAGAAGCAGTTCTAAAGTTGATATTAAATAAATATCAGGCAGAAGCTGAGTGTAAGCCAAATCTTGTTTTTATATAGGTGTCATCATCCACTCGGTCTTCGTGGCATTCAGTCTAGCAGATGCAGTGTGTCTATATTTTACACTAGAGAGGACTAGTCCGGATTTTGGACATTGTCGCACTCGGTGGTATCAGGAGGTTATGCACGTGGCAGTGTTTATAATAAATCTAAACGTCCCTTAACATCGGCGATCTAAAGACCCAAACGCCAAATCTTATGTTTTCTCGATAAGTACATACAAAAATCACATGCCTGCACAATGGAGAATAGAACGTAAGATAGTAATTAAGAAATTTTCTCATATTAGTTTTAAAGTTTGGATAATGTAAGGTGCAAGTAATGCTCCAACACTTTTCCGCTCATACACCATAAAAGTAAACACGTATCGAACTATCATTTAAATTATTCGTAATTCGTGAGTAATATTTACATAAAATCTAAGATTTATAAAATTAAAATTTTCGGATTGATCAACCCAAAATAAATGCTCCTGATGTGCTTAAGTCCCTTACGTTGAATTTTAACCACTCGATTACTGCTAGAAAAATAGAGAGATAAGTTGACTGTTCCTTTATTTTTTTGTTAATACGTTTGGAAAGTATCGGTTAGAAATAAATTTATGGCAGTTTGTTTTTAGAAAAAAAAAATAATTGAAAACTACAATAGGGCTGTTCGTCAGAGCCCAGTTGTATATCCCACCTGTATAGAAAATGTGTGTACTGACAAAATAAGAAAGTAAGATTGAATGCTATTCAGATATCGGCCAAGGCACAGTGTAATCATTGGTTTGATAAAAATTGTATAACCCATAAGTCTTACAATTTTGGCTAACTGTCCCAATTGTCATGAACAATATAGAGTCTTTACACACGCTAAATGTGAACTTTACGGTTGAAGTGGTTAAGGCAGAATTACAATTACAAGAAGTGCCAATACAACTCCGGGCCACGAACGAGACGCGTTACCGGAATGAGGTAGACCAACTGGCAGAAGAGGTGTTACGCCAAAGGCAATGCAAAGAAAGTATAATCGAAATGTGCAAGGTACAGCGTCCAACTTAACAATAACACAGTTTCCTCTGCCGAAGACGGTCAATCAGTTTCTAGGTCTAACCGGATGGTATAAACATTTTATTGAAAATTACGCCAGTTTAAGTTACCCGCTAACTGAATTGCTTCGTAAGGCAAAAAGTCGAAGTCTCAAATGGAACAAGAACGCACTGCAAACGTTTGAAGAACTTAAGAGTCGGTTAACATCCCCACCCATTTTAGTAACACCAGACTTTTCTAATCTTGTTGTGCGAAGCTAGTTCATATGCGCGTTGGCTCATGTATACTAAGCTCACCAAAGCTCAAAAAAACTATTCCGTTTCCGGACTGGAGTGTTTAGCTGTCATTAAAGGAATTAAAAATTTGCGTCCACTGGATTTTTTGGTATTGACCGACCATTTTGCTTTGCAATGGCTTTTGTGACAAAAGGATCTATCCAGTAGGTTAGCGCGCTGGTCTTTTCAGTTACAAGGATATGTGTTTTCGATCGAACACCGGAAAGGTTCTTTAAGCGTCATTGCTGATACTTTGTCTAGACAAGATGAGCCAGCTATTGAAGAAATAGAGTGTGGACCGATTATACATCTAAAGGCTAAGGAATTTCGTAGTTTAGATTATTTGAATCTTATTGATCAAATTGTGAAGAATCAAACTAGACCGTTAGATCTAAGCGTAAGCGAGGGTATGTTTACTTTTATTGTAGTTGACCATTACACAAAGTTTCATTTCCTATGCCAGCTTAAAAGATTCACGTGACTCAAAATTTGCGATTTTTTAACCAGCTCTGACAGATGGGTCACAGTTTGCGAATAGGGCTTTCAGGGAGAAGGTAATAATAACCCGATCTTCATTCGTTGAATTCAAATTATGAACTGATTTTATTAACAAAAGTGTTGTGTATATAAATGAACTCTTAGAATCTTGGAGGCGACAATTTTTCTTAAAACCACTTATTCGAATGACTTATTTTTTGTTGTGGCTTGAAAATTGTTTTATATTTTATGCTCAGCGTTGGTTACTTGAAACGGGCCGTTGTGTATCTTAAGTGTTTTCCACAGAGTAAGAATGAATGTTTTGTTTGGTTTTCAAGCAATACTTGTCATATGAATCTTAATGAATTATTTTCAGTTCATGTTTTTGTTTCGTGTTGTATATTTCTTTAGTGCATCTGATTCGGTGAAGCCATTTCAGATGACCACGATGTTTAATATTAAACAGTTTGGGTCAGGACATTTTGAAGCATGTCTAACAAAGCTTGAAATAAAGCATGTATGTACTGCTATCTACTCTCCGCTAGCGAACGCAAGTAAAAGATTAAATAAGTCCGTTCTAGCGACGAACCAAGCCTATATCGGCAAAGATCACATGACTTCGGATCAGAAGCTTAACGAGATTAATGGTGCGCTACGATCTTGTATTCATACCAGTACTAGATTTTCACTTTATTTCTTAGCTTTTGGGCAAAATATGAGATTAAATGGGAAAGAATCCTACTGATGATGATGTAGGCTTGGCTATCCGGGTGCGTTGAAATTAGCAAGATCAGATGGGAGAGCGAATAATGTAAAAACCCATTCAATAAACACAAAAAGATACAACTCACTCAACATCCAACTCCGAGTAGGTGATGACTTATACGACCGTAACTTTTCACAATGTAATGCAAGTAAGAGATTTAATCATAAACACGAAATAGTTTTTGTAAAGGCGAAGGTAGCCAAGTAAGCATATCCGTCATAATATGATCTTTGCAATAAAACAGGGCAGAAGATGGGAGTTTATCACATAAAGAACATAAAACCATGGTAGTTCGATGTGTCGTGTTTCTTTTCAGATAAAGTCTCATCGAATACCTAGTGCCCTTATCTGTATTGCAGTAGCAAACTAGTTAGCAAAAAAAATATAATAAGCTGGTGGAACTCAAAAAACTAAATTTATTGAAAGGAAGCGTCTTAAGAACTAACTTATGATTATTCAAACAAATATGTTTAAGGTTCGGTTAGAGAGCTTTTGATGTTAGTAGTGGGAGCTTTTGATCGGATATCAAGGGATGTTGAATTTGATTGGCTTATTGATTTCGCCTACTAAGCGATCTCACACTTGGAACATTTTCTGGAGACACATTTGTTTATAAAGTTTATGTTTAGCTTCGTTATTGATTTCGCCTACTAAGCGATCTCACACTTGGAACATTTTCTGGAGACATTTGTTTATAAAATGCGTTCTCACACTGGAATACTTTTTGGGGACACATTTGTTTATAAAGTTTTTGTTTAGTTCCGTTGTTGATTTCGCTTACTAAGTGTTCTTACACTTTGGAAGATTTTCTGGGGACACATTTGTTTATGTGGGCGAATGGAGTGGGAAATTAAGTGGTTTGGATGGATGGAGAGGATGGATGGATCCGATATTACTATATATACTAGAGCTGACCCGGCAAACGTTGTTTTGCCATATAAATAATTTCCTAGTAATTTCTAGCGTAGACAAAAAATTGTATGTATGTATGTATGTTAGAATGTGTATATTGTATGTATGTAAGAATGTGGTATATGCGTGAAATAAGCATGCAGCGCTGTGAACGATGAGGGAATATAAAAATAATAATTGTCAACGTTACTACTACACTTGATGCATAAACAATAATGATGGCCGACAACTGTGTAGAGAGTGAGAAAGAAAGGAGACCAGTTTCGTTCTCATCCCTACTCCGTGCTTTTACTGAGTCAGAAGTGACACCTGTAGACATCTAATTAAATGACGATTGATCAGTTATCGACCGGAGAGGAAAAATGATTGAATTACTAAAATAGCTATTAAAAAATAAGGGTTGATCGTAGAAGAGTTGTATCATAAAAAAAAAGAAATTAAAAATTTTGTCTAAAAAAGAAAAAAAAAATTTAGGGTTGAACTACCCCTAACATATAGGGGGATGAAAAAAAGATGTTGGCCAATTTTTATAGATACCGGGTAAGCACAAAAAATTTCATCAAAATCGGTCAAGCCGTTTCGGAGGAGTATGGCAACGAAAACTGTGACACAAGAATTTTATAAATATAAGATATATTTTACAAGGTGGTATCAGAAGGTTATGCACGTGGCAGTGTTAACGCAAGATGCGTAATACAAAACCCAACGCATCCAGTAAAGAAATGAAAGCTAAACATCCGTTAACATCGGCGATCGAAAGACCCAAACGCCAAATCTTATATTTTCTCGATAGGCGACAGGCGTAGAGTCCCAACATTTTTTTATATGATTCCCTGTTATTATTATGGTGAAGAGGCCAACAGTAGTATGTTGTATGCCAAATGAGCATATGCCCACTGTATTGTAGACTATACAATATAACAAGTGGTCATATGTCCAACTTTAAAGTAAGAGTAACAACTCATAACATAACGACACTTTGTTGCTATGTTTATACAATAACAAATATACATAAGTGCAGCAATAGGTTTCGTCACTTATGCGGACTGGCCGCAGCGTGAGAACGCTAGCGTAAGCACTTCGTGAGGATGAATAATCTGTACATATACATATATGCATATATTCAAATACATATGGCATGCTATATACTCCCGTTCTGCCGCTGCTTTGAGCGACAGAACTCCAAACCTTATTATGTACTTTAAGCTAAGTCCATTAATAAATAAAGGGAGACGATTCATTCTGAATCCGTCGATACCAAAAACCAGAAGTAATCTTTTCTTGTTACATGGCGACCGTGACTGTTAGCAACGCCAAAAGTTCCACCTATAAGCACGACGACTGTGAGCAACAGCAGCAAAGCCAAAAGTTCCACCTACACAAGCAGCACGAGTTGTAGCAACAACCACAACAATTACAGCACAAAATACTGCACATAGAGACAAAAAAAAATGAATATCTGAGTGAGTAGAGTGCGGATGGATAAAAAAGAAAAACGACATAAAAAGCGCGGCGCTGTTAAACAAAGACTGAGGTCGGAAATTGACCGTCTCAGCAAAGTCTTGAACAGTCAAGATAGCCCGCCAGCATGAAACGATTCTGTTTCCGTACAAGAAAAGCGCTCGTTTCGTGAAGCACAACTAGTGCAATTAAATAAATAAAAAACAAAACCCATCCTGCACCTACCGCCAGATTAAAAATATACACACATCAGTAACTCCCCCATTCCAACAGCTATCTGTGAAAGTCCATTCTACAACATTTGCTGCGCACTAACTTGGGAGATTTCCAAGCCGACAGTGCAACAAGGACCGCAAAATACAGAGCTACAATAGATATATCTATATATATAAGAATGAAGCCCGTTTTTTCTGGTCACGGCATCACGCGTGAATGTCTGGACCGATTTCACTAATTCTTTTTTTGTTGTATTTGTTATTATTAGAAGAAGGTTCTTACGTTAAGAAAATCTTCGGTAGAGCGAATAAAATGGGTTTTTATAACGGCTTTCCAAGTATCGATTGCAGTAGGCGAGGGCAGTTAAATGTCAACCACGTTGTAGGAAAAGTTACTACATTCTGACACGTGCATCGGTATTTTGTTGCTGGATTTGTACTTCTGTTCTTTCGGATCTGCTATTTCACAAGTACCAAGCATTACTTGTACTGCGGCTCAAATCAGCCCCTTTGCGTTTTCTTTCAAGAAGAGCCAGAAGATACACGAGCTGAACGCAATGAAGTCATAAGATTAGAACAACAACATTCACGCCGTTTCACAGTCAATAGACGAAGAACAAATGGATTTTCGTTTTTAACAATGCCACCAACCAGACGTACAAGCTTAGGCCGCAGAACTCAAAATACGGCAAGTCAAAGAAATATAAGAGCAAATAAGACTAAGAGTTTAATCCCCACAAAGCTGCATTCAGTTATAATGGGGCAATTGATTACAGTTCAGCGAAAATTGTTGCTATTGAACAAATGTGTCATTGCATTGCATTGTGTGTCCACATGAAGCAGGTAATGGTGGAGCAAATACCTAAGAACCATTACTTTATTCCACATCACTGTGTACTAAAGCCCGAAAGTACCACCACCAAGCTAAGAGTAGTGTTTGATGCATCATGCAAAACGTCATCAGGAAAATCACTAAACGATATTTTATATCCAGGACCAGTTGTACAGAGTCAACTCTTCTCAATTCTACTGCGGTTCAGGACACACAAATATGTGTTCACTGCGGACATTGAAAAAATGTATCGTCAAGTTTGGATAAACCCTGCCGATCAATTCAATCAGATGATTGTGTGGAGAGAGGATCCAAGTCAAGAACTGAAGTTTTATCGTTTAAAAACGGTGACTTATGGAACAACATCAGCCCCATATTTAGCGACAAAGTGTCTGGAATCTTTGGCGCTGAAAAACATGGAAAATTTGTCGTCTGGAGCATTGGCATTAAAAAATGACTTTTATGTTGATGATTGTCTTACAGGAGCAGACAGTTTACCAGAAGCCCTGCAAATAAGACACGAGCTGCTAGAAATCCTGAGACCTAAGGGTTTCAACTTACGAAAGTGGTGTTCAAATAGCAGTCAACTTCTAAAAGAAATTCCAAAGGAGGATACGATTGCTGACATCAATCTCGGTGACATACTGGAACAAACAAGTTTCAAAGCATTGGGAATCATATGGGCACCCAAAGAAGACCAATTATGTGGAAAGGCTCAAAGACATACAACAGGAATAACCAGACGTGTGGTGCTATCTGAAGTCGGTCAAATCTTTGATCCTCTAGGAATGGCCAAATTTCGGTCAGATTTTTGTGCGCCAAGTCGACAGTGGCACCCCTGGAAAAACAGACACTGCCCCGGCTGGAACTATGTGCAGCTGTACTTGGAGCTGAACTCACGGATAAAGTTCGACAGGATCTCCAATTCGGATCAGAAGGTGTGGAATCATTTCACTGGTCAGACTCAACAGTAGTACTCTCTTGGATTAATTCACGGGCATCACATTTCCACACGTTTGTGGCTAATCGGTTGACCAAAATACATGCGGTATCACATCCAAGGCAATGGCGTCATGTGTCATCAGCGCTCAACGCAGCTGATGTTCTGTCTCGAGGCATATCAGCAGCCCAGCTTAGCACACATACATTATGGTTATATGGACCACAACGTGGCTAGCCAGCACCATTTAAGCCTACAGAGCACACGATTGATACCGCTGAGAAGAAAACCAAGGTATTCAGCATGGTGACTGCTACGGCAAACAACAAGAGTGAATGGATATATACGGTAAATCACAGAAATTCGTTTTACCGGCTACAGCGAATAGTGGCGTATGTGCTACGGTTTTGTCACAATCAGAACAGGAAACCAACGGCTCAGTTAGAGTTGGAAGAGTTGGACCAAGCACGGAGAGTGATCATTAAGCAAATTCAAGAAACAGGATTTGCATATGAATTACGGCACTTAAAGAATCGACCTGATCAACCGCTAGATCGCAAAAGCACGGTGGCAACATTGCCACTAATACTGGATAAACATTCAATCATACGAGTAGCAACTCGGCTACAACAAGCACCAGTATCAACAGAAACAAGGAATCCATATCTCTTGCCGTATAATGATCCGGTGGTAAAAATGATACTAAGGAAACTTCATGAAGAGAATCTTCATTGTGGACATGAGGCACTACGCGGAATAGCTAGGCAACAGTACCACATCATTAAGGTGAAGCCGATGGTCCGGAATGTGATCCAGGGCTGCGTAAAATGCACCAAGTATCGGCCTCAGTTCTTTAAACAAGTCATGGGCGACTTACCTGAGCACCGGGTAGGAAAACGTCCTGACAAGGCTAACATTGCAGTATTTGTATGCTTTGCAACCAAGGCAGTCCACCTGGAGTTGGTCGGAGACCTGTCCACCTCCTCATTCGTAGGTGCGCTTCAGCGCTTCATTGGACGCAGAGGAAGATGTCAGACATTGTACTGCGACAATGCAACGAACTTTGTTGGAGCAAACAACCAACTGAAGGAGCTGAATGATACTATACACTCAGAGAAGGCAGCAGATACTATTAAGGAGTTTTGCAACAAAAAAGGAGTGCAATTTAAGTTCATACCACCACGGTCTCCACATTTCGGAGGATTATGGGAAGCTGCAGTGAAATCCGCTAAGCATTTACTACTGAAAAACGTATCGACAGCAAATTTAACGTTTGAACAACTATCTACCATTATTGTCAATGTTCAAGCAGTACTGAACTCTCGACCGTTAACCCCAAACTCAGACGATCCCAACGACTTGACAGCTCTAACCCCAGGCCATCTATTGATCGCAGAACCATTAGTAGCTCAACCTGATGCAGAGCCAGTAACACAGCGATCCATTCCAGAGCAATGGGAATTAGTGCAACGGCTTAAGCATATATTCTGGACACAATGGTCTCAAGAGTACCTACAGGAATTGCAGGGTACATCCAAATGGAAGAAACCATATAACAATGTCAAAGAAGGCATGATGGTAATTCTAAAGGAGGATAATGTGCCAATCTTGCAGTGGCCGATTGGACGAATTATCAAATTGTATCCAGGCCTGGATGGATACGTCCGCGTGGTAGACGTTAAAACAGCCAGAGGCACCTACAAGCGTGCCATCCATAAATTGGCCCCCTTGCTTAGAGAGACGGGAATAAAACGCAAAATCGAAGCCAATGCCGCAAAAACCAATGCCCAAGAAGACCCTGGTATCGAGGACACTGCAGAACCTAAGACAAAAAGACGTTTGTCAGCCGGTCTGCCACCATTGGCAATAACGATCTGCCTAATGCTGTTGTTACTTCCTATAGCATTTGCTCAAAGGACCAACATCACTCGATTCAACTCCAAACCAGGCATATACTACGAAAGTATTGGCACAGGAAGAATGGCAACGTCTGACTGGACTATCGTAGCATTTTACGATCTCGAACCATATTGGGCCGACCTGAAGACATTTTCAGACGGATTAGTAAAGGTTGGAGAAATATGCTTGTTAATGAAGGTTCCAGAGGCATGCACAGCAATGCAGAGACACTTCGAGCATGTCAACTCAGAGCTACGAACAGGAAACGATCTCCTTCACATAGAACGCCAACGACGATCGCCTTTGGATATAATTGGGAACATAGCATACGGCTTATTTGGTGTGCTGGACTCAAAGTATGCAACAGAGATGTCAGGCACCATACGAAAGGTTAAATCAAATGAAGACTATTTATTGACATTGCTACAAAACCAGACATCTGTGATTGATTCAACAATAAATATCATCAAGCGAGACGAAGCCACAATTGAAAATCAGATGAAACTAATGGAACACCAAATGAACGACATAACTAAGGTCCAGGATAATGCGGTAAAGGCATTACAATGGTATATCACTCTAACTACTCAGATGACAGTTATTGCAGGGAATTTGCAACGAATTCAAACCGAAATTTCCCGAGTATTTACGGATGCCCATCATAACAAAATAAGCCCGTTACTACTATCACCAGGCCAGCTTCGTGGACATCTGACCCAACTGAGGAGACATCTTCCATTTGGTTTAGAGTTGCCAGTTCCAGATAACGACGTCTTGCAATTATATGCCTTAATGAAGGCACAAGGCACAATCGTAAACAATCATGTGATCATCCATTAGTGGCAACGCAGATAGTGCAACTGTATAACCTAGTACCCATTCCAGCAGTTGGAACTCATGGAATTGTAACGATGAACATTAAAATTCCCAATTTTGCTGTCAACAAAGAACAAAATCAATACATTGGGCTCTCAAGAGCAGATCTGGAACGATGCTATCAGCTCAACAATGAGCAATATAGTTGTTTTGATAAACAAACGACGTTTACGGCCAATAGCAACTGTGAGTTCCAGTTATTCAAAAACTCAAAATCATCAGCATGTCCAATACAACACACAAACAGGTCATTCGTGTGGTACGACATGTATCACAAAAATCAGTGGATTTTTGCCACCACCAGACCAATTGAACTCACAGTGACCTGTGACGATAACATCCAAGATGTCACTATCAAGTAGACTGGATTGTTAACCCTAGACCCGACGTGTACAGCAAGAAGTTCTGCTATCCGAATAACAGGTCACCGTATAGCTACGACAGACACAATGAAATTGTCATATGTGCGATTTGGCAACTTCAGCATTGGCCCAACAAAGGCAGCGCCAACAACAACACAATTCACGAAGATGCAGCTTAGCTACGACGAATTAAGCAACATTCAAGGAAAACTGGAAACTAAGCAAAACTGGAAATTGCCAGAGGACCTCAGCCAGCCGGCTCACCATGTTATCGTCTCCTACGTAGCGCTAACAATACCATTGGTTCTTGTAATGGTATATGGAATAAGAAGATGCTTACAACCCCAAAGACACAATGGTCCAGATCAGACAACCGTGAGGATCGTCAATCCCATACCGACCACTGCTTCAGTAAACCCAGCCCCCAGCAATTTTGCGGTCAACGTTGGATAATGTTGAACAGGTGTTCAACGGCCGGGAGTATGTTGGTGTTTAAACTATATAAAATAAGATAACAATAAGACAATCATAATATAGAAATATATGTCAAGTTAGTATGTAACCCGATTATAGATATCGATGGCTCATCAGTCATAAGTAGGTTTGAGATGGTCAGCAGTTAACAATAAAGACCTAGTTAATTAAGCTGCTATGCAATAAAGACGTATTTTGCTGACCTAACACTATGTCGAACTATGCACTGGTGAGCTCTCTATTTTTACTATAAAAGAAATGCATTATTCTTAGTAAGATCAGATACCATTTGTAGTTACATCGGGTGTGCATCGCTGTGTCTTTGGCCCCTAATCTCTACCTTTGTAATCTCACTCCGAAGTCCACCCAATTTATGTGTTGCTTGCGACAACCTTTAGTCACTGGTTTATGTGCTAGTGCCTATATATATATAAATAAATAAACATTTAATAACTTCAAGAAATACTAAGGTCTTTCATTGAACAAGAAGTAAATATAATGGTAAACAATTTTTTTAGTTTTACTACCTATGGCAAAGAAGTTTTTAGGTCTTCTACCTATAGCTGTCATGGAAGGCTGTGCAATGTCGAGGTTTAAAGTAGTTTTAATTTGAAATGATGTAAAGTATTGTGGAAGTATTTTGCGAGCCACATTGTGGTAAACTTTGCTATACAATTACCTGTATATCATCAAACAGGTTCCTTATTGCCAGTGCCTGATCAAGACTATAAATTTTGGCAAATATATTTTATGGGCAATTCAGCAAGAGAAGTCGATCAGCGTTGCGCACACAACAACTCAGTGAAAGGATACATTGTGGAACAATTTCAAACATTTTTTCATCAACACAATGAATTAGTTGCATTATTCACAACTGCATTAGACCGCATGCCATCTGATAATCACAAAATTGTTATCAGAGCCGATAAGGCGCCTGCAGGACAACACGCTGGACGTTTTAAGGTGCCAAGAATTGATGAAGTGGCTATTGTCGTTGTGGGTGAAAATTTAGAAAACCGAGACATTGTTTAAATCGGCGGAACGATCAGCTTCAGCGTGTGTCTGAAACACATCGCTCATATGATGCCTTACAATATCCTATCTTATTTTGGCAAGGTGAAGACGGCTTTAATTTTTCAATGAAGATGATAAGTCCAGTTACAGATAAATTATTAACAATATGTTTACTACATTAAAATATATGTTTACTAACATAAAATTTATATTATTATCATAACTCAAAATTGTTTACAGGTGCTGACACGAACAAAAAAATTAGTTCAATGAATTATTATTCATACAGACTGATGGTTCGGGAATATGAGGACAATCACATCTTAAAATTTCGGCGTCTATTTCATTAGTATGTTGTGAATATGTACATATGTGAAAGTTGAAACTGAACGATTGACATTTTGGTTGAACCAGGCAAAACTCCGTTCCGAGGAATTCATTCATCTTCGGGATGCCATTAATGCTGATGGAAATGCACAGAATGTTGGCAGAACAACTATTCTCTCAGCAACATACTTTGAATAAGTTTAAGGTATGTGCTATGTACGACATTATGGCACACCAGATTTGTTTAGCACATTCACATGCAATTTAAAGTGGACAGAAGTTCAACAAGAATTATTTACTAGCCAATCACCCATTGATCGCCACGATATCACTGCAAGGGTGTTCAAAATGAAATTAAAATCACTCATGGATTTTATTGTTAAGAATCGCGTGTTCGGAAAGACGCGCTGTTGGATGTACTCAGTTGAGCGGCAAAAACGCGGATTACGACATGCACATATCCTCATTTGGTTTGTTGAGTGGATAAGACCGAATGATATTGATCATGTGATATCAGCAGAAATTCCCGATTATAATGAAGACCCACTGTTACATGAGGTTATTACAAAAAATATGATACATGGTCCATGTGGAATATTAAATCCCATTTCTCCGTGTATGGTTGAAGGAAATTGTTCGAAACGCTACCCAAGACAATTAGTAGCAGAAACTATTACTGGAAATGATGGATATCCACTTTATCGCCGCCGAACCATTGATAACAATGGAAAGTCAACAATAGTCAAAGTAAATCGACAGGACATTTAAGTTGATAATCGTTGGGTTGTTCCGTTTTTGCCTTTACTTTGCAAGCCATATAAAGCACACATAAACGTCGAATTTTGCCATTCCGTAAAATCCATAAAATACATTTGCAAGTATGTGAACAAAGATAGTGATATGGGTGTCTTCGCAGTTGCTGCCGAAAATTTAAATGATGAGGTCACTCAATATCAAATAGGCCGCTATGTTAGTACTAACGAAGGCATGTGGCGCATATTTTCGTTTCCTATACATGAACGACACCGTACTGTTTTTCACTTGGCCGTACATTTGGAAAATGGTCAATGGGTGTATTTTACAGATGCAAACGTATTACGACGAGTTGACAGTTTCTTTGAAATGTGCCAGAATGATGATTTTGCCAGAACGCTATTTTATTCAGAAATGCCAAGATATTATACCTGGAATCAATCATCAAAAAAACCAGTTACAGGTTATCCACAAGTATTTTTCACCGATGCACTAGGCCGCCTTTATGCAGTCCATCCCAGTCAAGACGAATGTTTCTATTTGCGTTTACTGTTAGTCAATGTTCGTGGTCCAACATCATTCCAACATCTGCGAACAGTTAATGGTGTATTGTGTGGCACATACAAGAAGAGAACGACACTCATTGGGACCACACTCTTGAAGATGCTGTGATTTATTCAAAACCTAAACAAATACGAACATTATTTTCTATAATTTTGTCTACATGCTTTCCATCAACACCGATTGATTTATGGCATAAATACAAAGATCATATGGCGGAAGATATATTGCATCAGATACGTCTTAGAACATCTAATGCAGATTTACAAATGAACGAAGAAATTCACAATGAAGCATTAATTTTAATTGAGGACATGTGATTGATGCTTACCAACAAAGTATTAATACAAATAAGAATGATAGCACCCAATCGTCCAATGCACAACTCATATGATCAAGAATTGAGACGCAAAGCCCAATACGATTCCGAATCATTAAGAGAAATGGTTGATAGAACAGTACCCCTTTTGAACCAACAACAAAAATATTTTGTTTTAGATGCTCCTGGTGGAACTGGAAAAACGTTTCTGTTATCATTGATTTTGGCCACGATTCGATCGCAAAATGGAATTGCACTAGCCCTAGCTTCATCAGGTATTGCAGGTACGTTGTAGCTACGGCGGACGAACAGCTCATTCAGCTCTCAAGTTGCCGTTGAACCTTCAAATAAATGAAACTCCAACTTCCAACCTTTCGAGGAATTCTGCCATGGGCAAAGCGCTGCAGTAAACCAGATTGATCATTTGGGATGAATGCACGATGGCACACAAAAAATCTTTAGAGGCATTAGATTGCTCAATGCAAGATTAACGAAATAACAGAAACCGGTTTGGTGGTGCAATGATACTATTGGCAGGTGATTTTCGACAAATATTGTCAGTTGTTCCACGCTCAACGCCAACTGATGACCTAAATGCATTTTTGAAGTCGACCATTTTATGAAAATACATTAAAACACTTAAATTGAGTGTAAACATGAGAGTCGGATTGCAGGAAGACCAGTCTGGAGAAGTGTTTTCCAAACAACTGCTCGATATTGGTAATGGTAATATTGCTGTTGATACATTATCGGGATACATTACATTCCCTACCAATTTTTGTAACTTTTGTTAATCAAAGACCGAACTCACGGAGATGGTTTTCCCAAACATAGCTCAAATTACGTAAATCACGATTGGTTCAGCGAAGGTGTTATATTGGCCCCAAAAAATGTTGATGTGAACGAAATGAATTTTCAGATTCAAGAGAAAATAGCTGGCGAATTGAAAAATTTCAAATCAGTTGATTCCGTTACTAATGATGATGATGTTGTCAATTATCCAACAGAATTTTTAAATTCGCTGGAATTACCCGGCTTACCACCTCATAATCTGCAAGTAAAAATCGGATCAGTAATTATTATGGTACGGAACATAAACCAGCCACGTCTGTGTAATGGCACCAGGCTTGCGGTGAAGAAATTATTGAACAATGTCATCGAAGCAACAAGTTTAAAAGGGAAGTACAAAAGCGAAGATGTTTTAATCCCACGCATCCCTATGATACATGCCATTCAGCTTTAAGCGTTTACAGTTTCCAGTGCGGCTTGCATTTGCAATGTCAATAAATAAATCGCAAGGGCAGTGCTAAGTGTATGTGGCATCAACCTACAAAGTCCATGTTTTTCACTTGGCCAATTATATGTCGCCTGTTCCCGTGTCGAAAAACCGACAACATTATTTATTTACGCGCCAGAAAATAAAACTAAAAATATAGTTTATCAAAAAGCATTAGAGTAGAGAGAAGTAGTGAAGAGTACAGAGCTTAGTGCTTAAATGAATCCTAAGAAATAAACACTATTATGAAAATATATATTTCGTTTTTTATTTCAGTAAAAATTAGTAAAGTCATTTTTAGGTATAGCGATACCAGGGAATTATGGATTCATTTTTATATGGAGGATTCAGTTCAAATTGAATTGGTACTGATACCTAAGATAGGTCAGCTATCCAAAATAAAGTAGTGCATCATTGCAACGCTAACATAGATACTTATAATAAGTAAGCTATTTTTGGTCTACACTAGAAATTACTAAAAAATTATTTATATTGCAAAACAACGTTTGCCGGGTTTTCATTGCAACGCTAAGGCGGTACGAAGTTCGCCGCGTCATCTAGTATATATATAATTATTGTAAAAATTGAGCGAGAACTCGCCCGATTAGAGTACATGCTGGAAGGCTTTACAAAAAATATAGGCACGGAAAATTGTAAATTCCCCTGCGAGTGAATAATAATAAAAAGAAATGAAAAACCCATAAGCAAATGGCAATTTAAAGACAGATGAAAATAGTTCAAGTTTAAAAGAAATATGATTGTTTAAAAATAGCCATAAAAAATAATAGGCTGGAGATCACTGTGTTGATCGAAAAAAAAATATTTTTAAAAAAGAAAAAACACAAAATTTAATAAAAACCAGTGAGAAGGGGCTAACTTCGGCCGTGCCGAAGTTTGTATACCCTTGCAACTTTACACGTAACAAGTTTCTTTAACTTTAATTGTAGTAAAAATATACAACAAGAGTCACTTTTTCACCGATCGTTCCTATGGGAGCAATGTGATATAGTCACCCAATCTTTATAAAATTTGGCACAGTCATTAATAGGTCTATTAAACTGATAAATATTCATTTTTATGCCTATTGCGTGAAGAGTAACGAAGATATTGATAAAAGTCACTGTTTTCGGCCGATCGTTCCTATGGGAGCAATACGATATAAACATCCGATCTTTATCAAATTTGGCATAGCACAAGTTTACAAGTGTAATAAACTTACCAATATTAAATTTCACGACAGTAGCTCAGAAAATAACGAAGTTATTGAGAAAAGTCACTGTTCGTGACTTTGCCGTTTGTATGGGAGCTATACGACATAGTGGTCCGATCCGGCTGAATCCGAGATATACAACGCCTGCAGTATATACAAGCCTACGTGAAAAAAAAAATTTCAATTCTGTAGCTCTTACGGTCTAGGAGGAGTTTGCGTTGATCCAGACGGACGGACATGGCTATATGAACTCGTCTCGTCGTGCTGATCAAGAATATATATACTTTATATGGTCGCAGATGCTTTGTTCTATGCGTTGCACACTTCTGACCAAAATTAATATACTCTTTTTGCAAGGGTATAATAATATATATATTCTTATAATGAAATGAAGTAAGTAAGTCGTCTCGTCGACTTGGATATACCATACACCAGTAAAACAAATATTTTAAATTTATATTAACCAATGCATTTTCGTATTTAAAAAAAAATCTGTTTGCATGCTTTTTAGAAGCATATCTTAGTATTTCGCTCACTCAAGCATTCGAGCACCCTAGCGCCCCCACCAGCCAACGGCCACTTCCGGCCATATGGAAAAACGTTCATATGCATAACTTGGCTATTTTTATTCCGATTTTGATCAAATTTGGTATTTTGCTGGATATTAGTATCAAATTTAAGTGTGCTAAATTTGATTGCACAAGGTTGAAAATTACGGGAGATAATCGAGTTTTTTCAAATTACGGGGGCGGAAAGAGGCGTGGCAAAATCTTTACACATCAAAAATGTGCGCAATTACTAAGCAAATATTCATACCAAATTTTGTGTCTCTAGCTAGAATAGTTTTTGAGAAAATCGGTTTTATTTAATTTGCGGGGGCGGTAGGGGGCGTGGCAAAATTTTTACAAATACAAAACGTGCGCATTTACTTAGAAAATATACATACCAAATTTTGTGTCTCTAGTTGCTATAGTGTTTGAGAAAATCGGTTTTATTTAATTTGCGGGGGCGGTAGGGGGCGTGGCAAAAATTTTACAAATACAAAATGTGCGCGTTTACTAAGCGAATATACATACCAAATTTTGTGTCTCTAGTTGCTATGGTGTTTGAGAAAATCGGTTTTATATCATTTGCGGGGCGGTAGGGGGCGTGGCAAACATTTGAAACAAACTCGATAAGCGTACATATGACACGAGTCTACATACCAAATTTGGTGGCTCTAGCTCTTATAGTCTCCGAGATCTAGGTGTTCATACAGACGGACGGACGGACAGACGGACATGGCTAGATCGTCTCGGCTGTTGATGCTGATCAAGAATATATATACTTTATGGGGTCGGAAAAGCTTCCTTCTGCCTGTTACATACATTTTAGCGACTTTAATATACCATTTCACCCTATGGGTGTATGGTATAACAATCCAAAATTAAAATTTCATACTTTCGAATTCAATTTCTAAAGACAGTAATATATTAGAACAAGAAACCATGCTAGATCATGAATCGTAAGTAGCGGACTCAATCGCAAATGTCATTAATAATGTTGAAACCGTATCTATCAGTAGATTTATAAGTAATAACTGTTATGTTAATAATAATTATTATTATTTTATTAACGAATGTGCTAACCAAATTATATAAGTTGCACAATAAAAGCATAAAGAAAAGATACGCAAGTAGAGCAGGTAATTTAGAAATGATTTAATATTATGAGCATTTTAAAACGAATGCATTACAAAAACACAGAGAATTCATTAAAATATCTGAATACGGAGACGAATAAATAGAAACTTTCCATAGTATTGCAAGCCCATTAATCGGTTTTTTGGCAATTTAATTGCCAATTAGACTACAATAGTTCCGAGGATTGGTTTATTATTAGACCACAAAACTTAACGTATCCTATCTATGTTCCAATAACATTTAGCTCTGGTACTAATATCACACTTCTACCAGCAAGATCACAAGTGATACGCAAAATTGAATTGTCTTCAGCAGAAGAAAATATTTTAATTCCAAATCAGGAAATTAAACCGGGTGTCTATGTTGCAAACACTATTGCAATAGCCCAAAATACTTTTGTCCGATTATTTACTACCACAGATACATGCCAAATAGTAGGCATTAATAACATAAAATGTGAATCACTTTCGAACTACGATGTAGTTCAAAACCTAAAAGACAATACAAACGAGTCTGTAATTAGTAAATTAAAAAAATTTTTTCCAATTTTGTTTAAAAAAGAACTTGAAGAAATATGCACCGAGTATAGTGATGTGTTCGGACTTGAAACCGAACCAATTACAACAAACAGTTGAAGCGTCTGTATCACCATATAATAGCCCACTTTTACTAGTCCCGAAGAAAGCTCTTCCGGGCTCTAAAGAAAAAAAATGGCGATTAGTAATTGACTATCGCCAAATAAATAAGAAATTGCTGTCAGATAAATTCCCACTCCCCAGAATTGATGATATTCTTGATCAATTGGGTAGAGCTAAATATTTGTCATGCCTTGATTTAATGTCAGGTTTCCACCAAATTGAACTTGAGGAAAACTCAAGAAATATTACGTCTTTTTCAACAAGCAATGGTTCATATCGCTTCACGCGATTACCATTTGGGTTAAAAATAGCGCCTAATTCATTTCAGAGAATGATGACAATAGCATTCTCAAGCCTTGAGCCTTCGCAAGCTTTCCTTTATATGGATGATTTAATCGTTATTGGTTATTCTGAACAACATATGATTAAATATTTAACACATGTTTTCAAACTCTGTAGAAAAAATAATCTCAAATTACATACAGAAAAATGTTCATTTTTTATGCACGAAGTGACATTTTTAGGATGATAAATAATTTGATGTTAGCAATAATTCACAGTCCCAACGGACGCAGACAGCGCTAGAAGATTCATTGCTTTTTGCAATTATTATAGACGTTTCATAAAAAACTTCGCCGAATATTCACGGCACATAACAAGATTATGTAAAAAGAATGTTCCATTGGAATGGTTAGCAGAATGTAAAAAGCCATTTCAGTACCTTAAAAACTTGTTCAACATAAGTTATTACAGTACCTAGATTTTAGTAAAGAATTTTGCATAATCACTGATGCGAGCAAACAAGCATGTGGAGCAGTTTTAACTCAAAACTATAATGGACTCCAACTCCCAGTCTCCCAACTCCCCAGCATCAAGAGCATTCACTAAAGGTGAAAGCAATAAGAGTACTACAGAACAAGAACTAGCAGCAATACATTGTTCAATAACACATTTTCGACCATATATATATGGCAAACACTTTACAGTTAAAACTGATCACAGACCTTTAACATATTTATTTTCTATGGTTAATCCTAGTTCTAAATTAACACGCATGCGACTCGAATTAGAAGAGTATGATTTTAGTGTAGAGTATCTGAGAGGTAAAGATCATTTAGTGGCAGATGCCCTTTCAAGGATAACAATATCTGACTTAATTGACTTGAATAGAAAAGTTCTGAAAGTCACTACCAGGCACCAAAGTAGACAAAACAATTTCTGCGCAGAAAATAAACAAGAACTATTGCCAAAGCAAAGTCTTGAAATAGCTTCTAAGCCCAACGTATACGAAGTCATCACAAGTAACGAGGTACGTAAAGTAGTGACCTTGCGAATAACAGATTCCACTAAAAGTGGATCCGTGCGAAAAAATCTTTGAATCAATTTCAATAGATGCTTTCAAAAACATAGGCAATAAAAATTTAAAATCATTAAGAGTAGCGCTACTCAAGCCGGTGACCCTCACCCAAAACGATAAAGAAAAAGAAGCTATATTGTCTACATTCCATGAAGATCCAATTCAAGGAGGTCATACAGGCATAAATAAAACAATTGCAAAAATAAAGAGACGATATTATTGGAAAAACATGACTAAATATGTTAAAAAGTACATTAATAAATGTCCAAAATGCCTGACGTCGAAAACGACGAAACATACACGATCACCTATGATTATAACCGAAACTCCACAATATGCTTTTGACAGAGTGATAGTGGACACAATTGGTCCACTACCACGTTCGGAAAATGGGAATGAATACGCAATCACATTAATATGTGACCTGACAAAGTATTTAGTAGCAATTCCTGTGGCAAACAAAAGTGCAACAACTGTGGCAAAAGCCATAGTCGAATCTTTTATTCTGAAGTACGGTCCAATGAAGGCGTTCATTACGGACATGGGAACAGAATATAAAAATTCCATTATAAATGACTTGTGCAAGTATTTAAAAATAGACAATATAACGTCTACAGCACACCACCACCAGACATTAGGTACCGTTGAAAGAAGTCATAGGACGTTCAATGAGTACATTCGTTCATATATTTCAGTAGATAAAACTGATTGGGACATATGGTTGCAATATTTCGTGTATTGTTTTAACACAACACCATCAGTAACACATAATTATTGTCCATATGAACTAGTATTTGGTAGACAAAGTAACCTACCAATACAATTTAATAGCATTAATACTATAGATCCAATATATAATATAGAAGACTATTCTAAAGAAGTTAAGTTTATATTAGAATACGCGTGTAAGAGAGCTCGAATTCTTTTAGAAAAAAATAAAATTAAGCAAAAAGAAATAAATGATAGGAAAGTATTAGATTTTAAAATAGAAATAGGAGACCAAGTTTATCTAAAGAATGAAACAGGTCATAAATTAGAATCTTCTTATATAGGACCATTTGAGGTCATTAGTATAGAGAAAAATAATAATATAATTATAAAGAATAGGAAAAATAGGGAACAAAAAGTTCATAGGTATAGACCAAAAAGGATTAACAAATAAAACACAAAAAAAAAATATATATATATATAATAAAAAAAAAAGAAAAAAAAACAATAAAAAAAAATTAATAAGATTATATATATATATATATATATATATATAAATACCTTTCAAAATTGAAAAAAAAAATTTTTTTAAATATTGTATATAGATATCTTTCAAAATTGAAAAAAAAATAAGAATAAATAATAATTTCTTTTTCCTTAGACAACATAATAGATAAAATATATAAAAATAATAATAATAATAATTTTTTATATTAAGTAACTCCAATATATTACGTTATTTTTTTTTAAAAAAGGAGGTGTAGTATGTTGTATGCCAAATGAGCATATGCCCACTGTATTGTACAGTATACAACATAACAAGTGGTCATATGCCCAACTTTAAAGTAGGAGTAACACCTCATAACATAACGACACTTTGTTGCTATGTTTATACAAAAACGCAGCGTGAAAACGCTAGCGTAAGCACTTCTTGAGTATGATCCATCTGTACATATATGTATATGAATATATACAAATACATTTGGCATAATCCCGTTCTGCCGCTGCCGTTAAATAAGAAAATGGCGCCCAACGTGGGGTCTGAAATGAGCACAAACCCCAAATAACATCTTAAGATATTAATCCCCACAGTTTATCGCTCTAAATAGCTCTGAATTGTAGTAGTGAATCGAGTCTCGCAATATGAGCTTTACAACAAAATTTAATTAAGATTCATCCAGGATGTATAAAATTTTCGGATTGATCAACCCAAAATTCATACACCTGATGTTCTTAAGTCCCTTACGTTGAACTCGATTAGGTATGCTAGAAATTTGCATACCTTTGTAAGTGTTACGATGGAATGACCAAACCAGGAATTCAAATAATTGTTGTTAAATTAGACTGCATAAAAATTAGAGAGATAAGTTGACTGTTCCTTGATTTTGTTGTTAAAACGTATGGAAAGTATCCGTTAGAAATAAATTTACAATAGATTGTTGCTAGAAAGAAATTGAAATTGAAAACTACAATATGGCTGTTCGTCATAGCCCAGGTATACACCAGGATATACATCCCACCTGTATAGAAAATGTGTATACTGATAAAATAAGAAAATAAGATTGAATGCTACTCAGATATCGGCCAAGACACAGTGTAATCATTGATGGGTTTCATGAAAATTGTGTAACCCATAAGTCTTACAATTTTGGCTATCTGTCTTAATTGTCATGAAAAAATAGTTTAGAGTCTTTACACAGGCTATATATGTGAACTTAGCGGTTGAAGTGGTTGAGGCAGGATAGCAATTGCAAAAAGTGCCAATACAACTCCGAGCCACGAACGAGTCGCGAGACCGGAACAAGGTAGACCAATTGGCAGAGGAGATTTTACGCCAAGGGCAATACAAAAAAACTATAATCGAAATGTGCAAGGTGCAGCGTCCAACTTAGGAATAACACAGTTTCCTCTGCCGAAGACGGTCAAACAGTTCCTAGGTCTAACCGGATGGCATAAACGTTTTATTGAAAATTACGCCAGTTTTAGTTACCCGCTAACTGAATTGCTTCGTAAGGCAAAAAGTCGAAGTCTCAAATGGAACGAGAACTCGTTGCAAGCGGTTAACATCCCCACCCATTTTAGTAACACCAGACTTTTCTATGCTTGTTGTGCGATGCTAATTCATATGCGCGTTGGCTCAAAAGCGAACCGAAGACGTTGAGATGCCCATATCGTACATGTATACTAAGCTCACCAAAGCTCCAAAAAATATTCCGTTTTCGAACTGGAGTGTTTAGCTGTCATTAAAGGAATTAAAAAGTTGCGTCCATAGAAAGACAGGATTTGTTGGTATTGACCGACCATTTTGCTTTGCAATGACTTTTGTGACAAAAGGATCTATCCAGTAGGTTAGCGCGCTGGGCTTAACAGTTACAAGGATATGTGTTTTCGATCGAACACCGGAAAGGTTCTTTAAGCGTCATTGCTGTCTAGACAAAATGAGCCAGCTATTGAAGAAATAGAGTGTGGACCGATCTAAAGGCTAAGGAATTTCGTAGTTTAGATTACTTGGATCTTATTGATCGAATTGAAAAGAATCAGACTAGACTGCCAGGTCTAAGCGTAACCGAAACGTATGTTTACAAAAGGTTTGAGGCAGCTACTGGTAACTCATTACAGAAGAACTAGGCCTGGAAAGTTTTGGTTCCGAGTGGTCTGGTACGTAATGAGCTAATGCTCACGAATGGGAAAGATTATTAAAAAGTTGAAAAGATATTTATTTCTTTGGCCGCGAATGGTTGTACAGATAAAGGATTATATATCAGATTGTGTCGTTTGTAAGCAAAGGAAAAGTTCCAACGTAATTTTAAAACCGGCAATGGAAAAACCTATCAGATCTTAACGTCCGTTCCAACAGCTGGACGTAAATCTTTTGAGGCTGTACCCAAGATCTAAAAGTGGAAATATAGGACTTTTATTGTAGTTGACCCTTATACAAAGTTTCATTTCCTACGCCAGCTTTAAAGATTCACGTTACTCAAAATTTGCGATTTTTTAACCAGCTCTGACAGATGGGTCACAGTTGGCGAATAGGGCTTTCAGGGAGAAGGTAATAATAACCCGATCTTCATTCGTTGAATTCAAATTATGAACTGATTTTATTAACAAAAGTGTTGTGTATATAAATGAACTCTTTCTTTGGAGGCGACAATTGTTCTTAAAACCACTTATTCGAATGACTTATTTTTTGTTGTGGCTTGAAAATTGTTTTATATTTTATGCTCAGCGTTGGTTACTTGATACGGGCCGTTGTGTATCTTAAGTGTTTTCCACAGAGTAAGAATGAATGTTTTGTTTGGTTTTCAAGCAATACTTGTCATATGAATCTTAATGAATTATTTTCAGTTCATGTTTTTGTTTCGTGTTGTATATTTCTTTAGTGCATCTGATTCGGTGAAGCCATTTCAGATGACCACGATGTTTAATATTAAACAGTTTGGGTCAGGACATTTTGAAGCATGTCTAACAAAGCTTGAAATAAAGCATGTATGTACTGCTATCTACTCTCCGCTAGCGAACGCAAGTAAAAGATTAAGTAAGTCCGTTCTAGAGACGAATCAAGCCTATATCGGCAAAGATCCCATGACTTCGGATTAGAAGATTAACGAGATTAACGGTGCGCTACTATCTAGTATTCATACCAGTACTAGATTTTCACCTTATTTTTTAGCTTTTGCTCAAAATATTGTATTTAATGGGAATGATCACGAAATCCTCCGGATATTAAAGATTACTGATGATGATGTAGGCTTGGCTATCCGGATGCGTTGAAATAATCCAGATCAGATGGGAGAGCGAAAAAAAGCCCATTCAATAAACACAAAAAGATACAACTTACGCAGCCGAAACGTCCAACTCCCAGTAGGTGATGACTTATACGACCGTAACTTTTCACAATATAATGCAAGTAAGAGATTTAATGATAAACTCGACCTAGTTTTTGTAAAGGCCAAGGTAGGCAAGAAAACAAGTCCGTCATATTATGATCTTTGCAATAAAACAGGGCAGAAGATGGGAGTTTATTACATAAAGAACATAAAACCATGGTAGTTCGATGTGTCGTGTTTCTTTTCAGATAAAGTCTCATCGAATACCTAGTGCCCTTATCTGTATTGCAGTAGCAAACTAGTTAGCAAAAAAAATATAATATGCTGTTATGTGAGTGCAGGTCATTGTCAAGTTAAATCCTAATACTTCTAATAAGAGTAAGGTACTAAGTGAGAATATGCCGATCGCACATATCGTGGCTTAAAACGTTGAAGTTGGTATTATTGACAGCATGTTGTATTCTCCTTTTGTACATTTTCTGTTTGATCGATTCATTCTTATTGGCTCGTGATGAAACACAGTCGAATTGTAATTTGGAACATTACTTATACATATATACATATATATTTTATAAAGTCACAGTACTCGTGTTAAAGTTAATTTTCCAGGGAACAAAATCCCTTTAAACCAAGTGTATTCAAAAAACTAGTGTAGCATGTTCTATAATATCAAGTGATTAGTGTATTCAATGAAACACATTAATAATATTATAAACATATTGTAGCACTTTGTTACAATATTTATGTATATATCCAATAGTGCATGGTACTGGACATTGCTAAGTCGGCAGAACTAACACGAGTCACCACTCTGTCCCAATATGCTATATGATACATCCTCACTCTTCCGTTGCGGCGGCCTATATAAATACATATTCTTATGTAAGCATTTATACATAAGCAGACCCCTTCTCTGCCGGCGTCACTGGCAGCGCAGCTATGCGGACCTAGCTTTACTTAACAATTGTTATAGAATTAAGCAGTATTGAATAAAGATCAATCTAAAAACGGCAATCAATAGACACAGACGTGTCCATCCCGAAGCTGATTTAACTCAAGTAGAATTCGGACATTTTAGACTAGAAGCACTTCTAAAGTTGATATTAAATAAATATCAGGCAGAAGCTGAGTGCCACTCGGTCTTCGTGGCATTCAGTTTAGCGATATATAAGTCGCCGCCCAGAGCAGATTCAACGCATACAGTAAAGAAACAAATTCTAAACGTCCCTTAACATCGGCGTTCGAAAGACGCAAACGCCAAATCTTATATTTTCTCGATAAGTACATACAAAAATCACATGCCCATTTGTCAGGCGTAGAGTACCAACATTTTTTTTATATGATTCTTTGCTATTGCTGGTGAAGAGGCCAACATCTATGTTTTTTTCTGAGTCTGTTGCCCGATGACGTAAGGCGTATGCGTAACGCGAACAGTGGGGCGAGAAGAAGATTTACAGTGGAAATTAATTGGAAATTTAAGAGTAGATTCCTTTCTTTTTTTATTTACTATATTCGGCATAATGAAGTAGCCCATCGTAAATAATCATTATTTATAGAACGTAAGATAGTAACTAAGAAATTTTCTCATATTAGTTTAAAAGTTTAGACAATGTAAGGTGCAACTAATGCTTGTTTAAGCACTGTTAACTTTTCCGCTCAGACACTGTTCACGCCACCAGGTGAACAGCAGAGGGTGAGGGGTAGGGTTTTTTCCCCAAACCGAATTCGTTCATACTGAGGATGGTGACGAGGGGTTCTGCTGTGAATCGCCATATTCAATCCAGTACGAGTTTTAATCCGAACACCCGTTCTTTTTCCTTGCGCTCTTATCTTTCGATATTGTAACATTTTCAACCCGAACCATTTCGTATGTGTCGGTATATCTTGTGAAATAAATAAATAAATTAGAATTAATTTTAACCGAAGTTCTCGCGCGTTTTAATTTCATCACGCACTCACCAGACCCTAAAGAAATTGGCACCCGCCAAGTTGTACACCACAAATCGTTCCGCCTCTCCACGAACATTGGTCCTTCGAGCCGGATGTCCTTCCGCTATTCCAGCTTGCATCGGCGGAATTCCTGCTAAGTACAACATTTCTTATTAAAATTCTCATTCACATTATATCCCATTACAAACTTATAAAAGTGTGAGGTTTCCCGCTCCTCCATAGCGACCTACACACTTTTGTATACTTGTATGTACATACCTGACCTATTCCAAGGATTACACGGTATTTCCCGATCACTTTTGTGTTTATGAAGTGCATTTCTTTTCCATTCTTCGAAATTCTGATTGTCCAAAAGTCCAATTGCATAGCAATACATAGGGGAGAGTGGGGCTAATCGGCGCATTTTATTTTAATCCTTTATATATCCTGATCGGGAGCTCGTATCCTCTCATATGAGCACTTAAATGAAAGGCTAATTCATTGTCTTACTTTTGGTAAATGTTACGTTCGGATGTGAATTACCGTTAAAAAGTTATAACGTTTTATCCGAACATATCCAAAATTGCCGATTTCAAAAATCGCGGGGTAATGTGACGCACTTAAGTTTGTAACTGTTTTTAGTACAATTTAGAAAATAATGCTAGCAAAATCCAATAGAAAATGTAGTTTATTTATTTATTTATGCTTTTTGTTCAAAATAATGCATTTTTTCAACCAAAAATAGAAACCCAGTTCCTAGAAACAAAGTTAATATAAAAATTTATGTCAAGTAAGAAAAACATCTTAAAACTATGAAACAAATTGGATATTATCTGCTCAAGCATCGTTCCATTCCATTATTTTTTTATTTTCTTATATGCAATCTTGAATAATAGTAAAAAAATTTATTTTCTCTTGATTTTAGTTATTTGCCTGATCATGTGTAAAATTACCGCGCCATATTACCCCATCACCAAATTCGCCATTTTGCCCCACCCTGGCTTCTAGCTTTAAAAACTAAAAATTTTAAAATTGTTTTACTTATATAAAATAATCGAATTACACATCATAAGTTAATTCATTTCGTAACCTATTTTAGTTAACATCGACCCAAATTAAAAATTTAATCAATGTTTTTGAAACGTTTTCTTGGCGAACCAAAATTTATTTTTGAGGTTAAAAATTACATAATCCCAAAAATTTCGGATACTACGAATTGGATACATCTAAGTTTATTATCCAAATATAGCCTACCAAAATGTGATCTTAGGACACTTATCACTTTTTGGATCGGGCTATAATATTTTAAGATAATTCGACTGCGCCGGGTTGCCCCATGCGCCGATTAGTCCCACTTTCCCCTATGTATGTATAAACCAGGGGTAGGCACGCATACAATCAAAAATGAGTCTTTGCATTTGTGTGTGTGACAACAAACACGAAGTACGAAACGATTTCTTGTTTTACACTGAAAAAACAGTATAGCAAATAGAAATATTTTTTATTTATGTCAAAAAATTAAAAAAAAATTATCCTTACATAATATAGGTAAGAAAATATTATTAAATAATGCATAATAATGATAGGAAAAATTTGATGACAAATAACGCATTGCGCATCGCCCTCCATATTTTCAATAATAATAAATAAATTTTCCCAATCGGCACTAAACATTTTTTTTTCGGTGTATTCCAGTTAGCCGCTTGTAAAGAAGCTCTGGCTGGGGTACAGTTCTCAGTCCCAGAGTCCCGTCTACAGAACATTTATTTGATCTGGAGACCTTGATGAGTATTAGGATAGGGAACCGAGACCACATAAAGGGGAGGAAAGGAAAGGGAAAGGAGTAGAAGGAGAGCCCAAGAGGAGTAGCAACGACTGATCTCGTCTACCAAGCGAAGCCCGCTTGGCCGAGATCCGTTGCCTCTTCACCTTGAGTGACCGAGCCTAGAGACCAGCGACTGACTTCGACTGCAGGAGAATAACTCATCCTGCCGAAGTCCGCTGATCCTTTGGCTCCACTCAAATAGTTAAGTGGGCAAGGAAAAGGGAAGGGAAAGGGTATGCACAATTTGGTCACATATAAAGAAATAAGGCTGGTGTATTTAATGTTAATGTATATTTTATTGTTGATTAACTGATACTAAACATCTTTAATAAGTTGGGTCCCTACCGCACTCAAGTGAAAATAAAGGGGATCTAAGGACATGAGCTCACCTGCTAATCCTGGATGTTTTCCTTAGGGCACTATGCCTATTATGCTATGCACTGCTATTGTTCACACTTGTCGACCTTTCACTCTCGTGGTTACTGGCGAAGTGATTTTCTCCTAATTCTAACTCTCTGTTCAAACCCACCCTTGCTCTGCCTACTTATGTCCTAACGGTGAAAACATTCGATGCGTCTTGTGCTTTGGCACGCGTCACGATCGCCGTCTCTCTCTTTCACTTTCGATTTTCTCATGGTTTCTTCAGCGTCGACATGCAGTAGTTAGAAAGAGAGGGAGGCGGCGATCAAAAAAAAGGAACTACAGTTAGTTTGAGTATTGAGATATTAAATGTACCCTCCATGGGCGTATGAAAAATAGAAGTAACAATAAAGAGGGGCTCCACATGGGCGTAGTTTAAACTGCAATGGAAATGTGACTCGTCACACGCTTTAAAAAGGTGTTGCTTCATCAAATGCTGAACAGCAGCTAATTTATTTTTTTTCTGACAAGCATCAATCAAAATTTTTGCCGAAGTGACATTGCCGAACAAACACGAGCGTTTACAGTGTACGTGAAGCGGCAGCGCTGCGGCAGAGCTAGGCCCTAGTCCGGGGAATGGGCCGTGCCGACCACTGGTATAAACACAAATATACATACATACATGTAAAAACAGCTGTTTTCTAACCTGCAAGTAGAGGTGTTTAATAATCGAGAATTTATAAAGTACCACTTACCTTTACTTAAAGTGTAAAGCACACTCCACGGGCTGATCATTAGTCCATCGGCATAAATTATTTATGTCAAATAATTTTTAAATCCATACATACATATGTACATAGGTACATACATACATATGTAATAATTTTTGCCGCGGTAAGCACACTCATACGTATATATGTATGTATGTACATACCTATGTCCACATACAATTTGAATTCACCCACGCAAAATTAATTGCAGCCACTCCGATTGGCTTTCCGCAATTTAATAATTCGAAACCTACATAATTAAAGTAGGAAACCGTGATCTTCGTTAAAAATTTACAATTAATTAAATTCACAAAACATAAACAATGGCAGAACAGCTGACTCCCGATCAGTGCTGGCACTCAAGTCTCATCAGTGCTGACACTTGAGACAAGCCGTGACTCGGTCACGACATCCATTTTTTCCTTCGTGATTTCCGTATTGTGCAAAAATATTTCAATCGACTGATTGAATTTAATTCGCAAAATATTTTTTAAAGAAAAATAAGTACAATTTTATTTATCTGGAATTAATATTTTGGCTTGTCTTGGTGCACTTTGATCTTTTTCTCACAGATCCATGAAATTGATCTTGACCGTTTAATGAAAATTAATTCCGAGTTTTTTTTTTTCTTCATTGAAAAGTTATCGGCACTCCCAATCCTACTGATCTCAATTTTTTCATATTTTTAAATACTCTTAGTTGAAATTTAACATTTTTCCACATTGTATAAATTTTAATATCGAAGTGATTATATATCCTTATAATTATTCACACAGCTGCGAGGAAAATTATAAATCCTTCTAATTTCATTTATGCTATCTATGCTTATTCATTGTGTTCATTAAAAAGAGAAGACATTTCTCCTTCTCACTCCTTCTCTATCCTTAAATTATACAGTCCACTTACAGCTTCGTTCCGATCTCCTCGCTTGAGAGCTCTAATTCCATGAAGTTATTTGTTTCCATTCGATTCGTAATAGCTCAGAGAACACTCTACGAAGTCTCTTTCCGACTTTGTTGCCGTGTGCGAGGCATTAACGGGGTTCGAGGCTCGCGAGGCCCAGGCTTTAGCTGACGATGTGCCACTCGTCTCCATTAAAATACACTTAGACCAGCTTAAGTCACTTTGGGCAAAAGTCGAGGCAGAGTTTTCACGATGCTATAAAACCTTGACGGCTCAAAAGAACGAAGATAGTCCGAAGCACATAGCTACAATTAAAGCTAAACATGAATATTGTTATATGGTATATGTGCGAGGTGGGACTTTGTTTGGAGAGCGAATCGAGCAGTTGTCCGCGAAAATGGCTCCCCCACCAGTCAGGCTCTCCGTCGATTCCACCCATCAAAGCCACACAGTTCCCCCGTGCGAAGTCGAAATCTTCAACGGAGACAGCCTGGCTTGGCCTACATTCCGTGATTTGTTTACCGCGATTTTTATCCATTATCCAAGCTTAACACAAGTGGAGAAACTTTACCACTTAAGTTGCAAAACTCGCGGTGAAGCCAGAGCCATTGTTTCTAGGTCACCCTTGACCAATGAAGGGTTTCAGTCCGCGTGGGATGACCTCACTGCGCGATACGAAAATAATCGATTATTGATTATGAGCCAAGCCAAGCAGCTTCTACAGATCCCAGCTGTAACACAAGAGTCTGGCAAAGCGTTGAGAGAACTGCAGACGTCAATTCAAGGTTGCTTAATCGGTCTTGAGCGTTCCGGGACTCGTACAGACAATTGGGATATCCTTCTAATAGCAATCTGTACGAGCAAAATGCCCAAATCCACCCTTCTGTCTCATCCTGGGATGACCTGAATGGATTCCTAACTGATCGCCACCGTGTATTAGAGGCCACAGATGTCCTTCAACCAAGCTCTAGCGGTCAGACCTTTCCATCCGTAAGCCGAAATCCTACGGCACGAGCTCAGGCCTTTTCCGCTCAAGTGCAAGAGAGCTCAGCACCTGATGTTTGTATAATTCCGAATCCTGCGTCCCCCGATTCTTCCAGCAGCCCTCATGTAAACGTGGGAAGTTACTTCGCCTCCACTCGCAACACTGGCCTCCTGGGTACTGCGAGGGTAACTATTCATCATCGTGGCAAGCAGTTTCAAATCCGCGCTTTAATTGATATGGGATCCGAAGCGTCCTTTATTTCCCAAAGAATGTTTGAATTGATTAATCCTCCAAGCTGCAAAGTATCAACTAGCATTCGCGGCATTGGGCAATGCGTGCTGCCTAGTATAGCTGAAGCACTTCCGTCTCGCGCCGTTCCGAATAAGGTGAAGCAGGATTCGCTTGACCTTCCGCTCGCTGATCCACAATTTCACCAAAGAGCTCCTGTGGATTTGGTGCTTGGAGCCGAGCTCCTTCCCACTATCCTTGGGGAACGAATCATCAAGAATGTTGGTGATTCTTTCGTGGGGATCGAGACGATGTTCGGATGGGTTCTCTGTGGATCCGTTACTGGAAAATCCAGAAGGTCTCGGTCCACCTCCTCCAGCAGGCCGAAGATGTCTCTAAGGACAGCAGCACCATCCGATTTAGAACGCAGTTCCAATTGCTTCAGGTGCCGCGTTTGTCAAGGGGCACACGCGCTCCGTCTGTGCCGACAGTTTCGAGGACTACGAGCTGACGACAGGCTGCGGGTAGTCTTGAGCAACGGATACTGCCCGAACTGTTTGGCTCATGAGCATTCCAATTTTTCCTGCAGGAGCACAGCAGGATGCCATCGATGTGGCAAGCAACACAACACGCTCTTGCACATCGACAGCTCAGTCGCGTACATCCAACCCAAAGAGCAAAGACCCGAAAGGCACCCGCCTTTCATTCAGACTTCTATCCAGAGGTCATCAGCCATCGTGCCGCCTACTCCATCTGCATCCAAAGTTCCCCCTCCAGCACCACCCGTGTCTTGGCGATCCAGAACGCTGCCATCCCCCATCCTTAGACATGTCCACCGAGGCAATTGCAACTTGTTGCAAGGGGGGCGGTATGTTCACGCCACCGGGTGAACAGCAGAGAGTGAGGGGTAGGGTTTTTTTTCCCAAACCGAATTCGGTCATACTGACGAGGGGTTCTGCTGTGAATCGCGCTCCTTTTCCTTGCGCTCTTATCTTTCGATATTGTAACATTTTCAACCCGAACCATTTCGTATGAGTCGGTATATCTTGTGAAATAAATAAATAAATTAGAATTAATTTTAACCGAAGTTCTCGCGCGTTTTAATTTCATCACGCACTCACCAGACCCTAAAGAAATTGGCACCCGCCAAGTTGTACACCACAAATCGTTCCGCCCCTCCACGAACAGACACCATAAAAGTAAACACGTATCGAACTATCATTTAAATTATTCGTATTCGTGAGTTTTAAATAAATAAAATGTAAGATTTATAAAATATATAAGATCCTGTGAATTCGGTGAAGCTTTGCGTAATAGTAGCACTGATGGTTAAGTGTAAAAGATTAGAAAGAAAACCAGAGCGATAAGCAGACGATATCCAGATATTTGAGTTTTTGGTAAACGTTTTGTAATGAACATTAGTACAGTTAATCATACCCTATGTTATTTTGAAATTTTAAGAAAATTGGAATATTATCGGTAATTGATCATGAATTTGTAATAAATTAGTATAACCGCCACCAGTACATCTTGAAATTAATGAAATCATCAAGGTTATAAATGTAAGTTTCTAATTTTAGTTAGTTTGGTTTTTTCTAGTTTAGTTAGTTTCTAGCATCTTCCCCCCATTGTTTTATAGTCGGCACATTAAATAAGAAAATGGCGCCCAACGTGGGGTCTCAAATGAGAACAAGCCCCAAATAGCATCTTAACATATTAATCCCCATAGTTTATCGCTATGATTATATTTGAATTGTAGTAGTGAATTGACTCTCGGAATATGAGCATTACAACAAAATTTAATTAAGATTCATCCAGGATGTATGAAATTTTCGGATTGATCAACCCAAAATTAACGCTCCTGATGTCCTTAAGTTCCTTGCGTTGAACTTTAACCACTCGATTACTGCTAGAAATTTGCATACCTTTGTAAGTGTTACGATGGAATGACCAAACCAGACATTTGAATATTTGTTGTGTAATTAGAGTGTATAAAAAGTGAAGTGATAAGTTGACTGCTCCTTGATTTTTTTTTTTTTAATACGAATGGAAAGTATTTGTTAGAACTAAATTTATGGTAGATTGTTGTTGAACTTTCAATTACAAGAAGTGCCAATACAACTCCGAGCCACGAACGAGTCGCAAGACTGGAACGAGGTAGTCCAGTTGGCCAATTGGCAGAAGAGGTGTTAGGCAATGCAAAGAAACTATAATCGAAATGTGCAAGGTGCAGCGTCCAACTTAGGAATAACACAGTTTCCTCTACCGAAGACGGCCAAACAGTTTCTAGGTCTAACCGGATGGTATAAACGTTTTATTAAAAATTACGCCAGTTTAAGTTACCCGCTAATTGAATTGCTTCGTGAGGCAAAAATCGAATTCTCAAGTTTGAAGAAATTAAGAGTCGGTTAACATCCTCACCCATTTTAGTAACACCAGAATTTTCTAATCTTGTTGTGCGATGCTAGTTCATATGCGCGTTGGCTCAAAAGGGAACCGAAGACGTTGAAATGCCAATATCGTACATGTAAACTAAACTCACCAAAGCTCAAAAAAACAATTCCGAATTTCATAGTTTAGATTATTTGGATCTTATTGATCGAATTGAGAAGAATAAAACTAGACTGCCAGATCTAAAAGTAAGCGAAGCACAGTGGGCGAAACGGCTGATTTAGCGGCGATTAATTAATAACTTCTGCAAAAATGATACTATTTTTGTACGGATATTTTTGTTTTGTAGATAAATTTATTACACATTAAAATTAATGAACAAAAATTGTTTCATTCAGTGAAAATATTTGTTTTTATTATTTGTTCCAAGTTAATGTAAACCTGTTTTATTCGATGTCTGGTCGGTTTCGCTCAATTTTAAAAAATTTCGTTACACATTTTCAAAATTTTTTTTTTGCTGGTACTTATAAAGGATATATACTCTATAATATTCTCATTTTCAGCTAGAGTTATGTTTAATCGAAAAAATATATGCTTGTATCTTTAAAAAAAAACATGGTTCTTTCTTAAAACATACATTTATTTAATCATTCAATATAGAGTAAATATAATCAACTTCAAAAATATTATATATATTTTTTTTTTAATTTTTCAATTTTACTCCTAATAGGTATCTGATGTTGTGCAATCTGATAACTCTTCTTGTGCGTCTTTACTTAAAATAAGACTAATAATGTCTTTATCTAAAAACTGATCTTTTTTTGAAAATTTACTGTGGATTTTGCTAACATTGTAATAAATGGACCCGATGAAATAAAAAGTGTGTGACCCAAGTCTTCCATTGTGTTACTGCGAGAATTTTTTCGTGTGTGGTTTAATCGAAACTTTCTCTGGTCTTTATTTCTGGCCTCAAGAGCTTCTTCTGACATCATACCTATCGGAAGGGCAAAGTGTTCTATAATTTCTGCACCATGAATCAAAATTTTATGGACAGATGAAGGCATATAGAACCATGGGTACTTGTCTACAAATAATATTGCAGGTTGAAATGCATAATGTTTAAAGGCTTGTGTATCAATTTCACATCCGGATGCTAGTGTTCGTAAGATTACACTAAATCGAGAAATTAAAAGATAGTTGACTCCAGTTATTTTGGCAGCTAATTTTGCATCATGAAAAAACTTTCTCGCTGTGTTGCCGTTATTTGTATTACCTGAGCCACCTGGCTGGGGAATATCAACCAATATACCCATCTCCTTTCGCAAATTCATTTGTATTTCCAGTTTTCTAATATCAACAGCTGATTTATCTGTACTTCGAACTTGCCCATTTTTAATTATCAGTCTATAGCTAATATGCAGAATGCAATCAAGGAAACGAATCCAAGCATGTAGACTGGATAAACCATATTCGTAGAGATTTTCTTTGCATGGTAAATTTTTAATATCACTGAGATCATTCATTTTTTTTTGGAGTTGTACCACATATTCCACAAACTGAAGATGACGATTCCGCCAGAACACTGAATACTTTTCCATCTATCATGGTCATATAAAATTGATGATGTACTTCAAAACTTTCTACAATAGTTGGCTGTATTGTTGTTATTTGGCTTTTGAAATTATTTACATCATTAACCAAATCTGCTGTTTCCTTTCGACAGAGCACTTTTAATGGCCTGCAATAACGAGTGGATGAAGGTTTCTCATTCTTCCAAACTTTTTCTGATCCACGAAGTATTTCCAATGGTACCAAGTACACCGAAAACATGTGCTGATCGATCATACAAGCGTTTAAATCATTAAAATTTTGGCGTTAAGTTGAGTGGCCACTACTTCCATCACAGCCCCATTTATATATAGCAGTTAGCTGGAAACCATTGTTATTCTCTATACTTGGAAAATCTTTATAATGTGCTTTATATATTCGAGATACTGTGTGGTCAATTAAATTTTGTAAAGGTACCTCAAATGAATGATCAGTTACTTCTAGACCACTAGGATAGCACAGTTTTTTTGCAGACCGCAATACATCATACGTCGGAAATATATTTGCATTTCGCTTTTTTGGTACCACGCTGCAAGTCTGTGTAAGCCTTCTTTGTGTAACCACCATCAATATATATAGGCTAAGGCTTCCTCTGGTGTGTAGTTATTTGGTTGTTTATCTTTGGATTGAATGAACGATATTACTTTCTTGGGAAGACTTTCGTCAGAGCTCAACAAATTAATCATTCTAGATGCACTTCGCTTTCCACAATTGTACAAACTAGTACTTGCCGCAGAGACCAGCTCATTGCTCGAAATTTCCTTGACAATGTCCGACAATTTTTTTTTTTTTTTTGTTTTTCCCTGACTATCTCCAAAACTGAGTTTAGGTCGTCCAACATTTGAAATTTGGTCCACCAATACTAGATTGTCATCTAACCACTCTTGGTTTTTTACCTCAAAATTTTTGCAAATTCGGTGGTTCTCTTTCCATTTCCATGTCAATTTTTTTATGAAATTTTTAATTTTCATGGCAATGTACGCGCATTGGCTTTCGTCGAATTTAGTTTTATCAATAATATTGGTGTATATGTACGTCTCTACCGCAAAAGTTTTTTTTGAAGTATCAGGCTCCGTATGCCATACTGTAAAAAGTGCTCGCTTGCACACTGACATTGTTGCTAAAAAAATTATTTCTAAAATAATATGCGGATATATGTGGCTCATTGTGGACAATTTCACTTCGTAATACACAGACTAATTTAAAAAAAAAACATTCATACCGAACCCAGTCGGACCTTAAAAGTTATACTCTACTAATGTTCAATTTATTAGTAAATGTTAAGACACATATAAGTACCAAAGAAAATATTACATTTTGGGACGAAACACAAACACAGGTCACAAACATTTGTTTTGTTAGTAACTATATACCTTTTCCTTTAATTTACAGCAAAAAGTTCAATTGAAAGCAATAACACTAATTTATAAAAATTTTTTTTATACGCAATCAGCAACAGCTGATGAAACATAAGCTGACTTCAAAGCTTCACTGCTGTTCAAATATTGGTAGAAAATCGAATCGATTAATGTTTTTGGACTATGGAATATGTTAGTAATCGATTGCAAAAACAATTTTGGCGCCAAGTTTCACTTTAAAATTGAATTAATCGGAGCTAAATCAGCCGTTTCGCCCACTGTGCGAAGGGTATGTTTACAAAAGGTTTGAGGCAGCTACTGGTAACGCATTACAGAAGAACTAGGCCTGGAAATTTTTGGTCTGGTACGTAATGAGCTAATGCTCACGATTCTCCGACGGCAGCACACTGCGGAATGGGAAAGACTATTAAAAAGCTAAAAAGATATTTATTTCTTTGGCCGCGAATGGTTGTACAGATAAAGGATTATATATCAGATTGTGTCGTTTGTAAGCAAAGGAAAAGTCCCAACGTAATTTTAAAACCGGCAATGGAAAAACCTATATGATCTTAACGTCCATTCCAACAGCTGTACGTAAATCTTTTGAGGCTGTACCCAAGATCTAAAAGTGGAAATATAGGACTTTTATTGTAGTTGACCCTTATACAAATTTATATTTTTTCGTCATTTCCTACGCCAGCTTTAAAGATTCACGTTACTCAAAATTTGCGATTTTTTAACCAGCTCTGACAGATGGGTCACAGTTTGCGAATAGGGCTTTAAGGGAGAAGGTAATGGTAACCCGATCTGAATGATATGAACTGATTTTATTTACAAAAATGTTGTGTATATCAATGAATTCTTATAATCTTGGAGGCGACAATTGTTCTTAAAACTACTTATTCTAATGACCCACGTTTTTTGTGGGTTGAAAATTGTTTTATATTTCATGCTCAGCGTTAGTTACTTGATACGCGCCGTTGTTATAATCTTAAGTGTTTTCCACAGAGTGTGTATGCATGTTTTGTTTGGTTTTGTTTCGTTTTGTATATTTCTTTAGTGCATATGATTTGATGAAGCCATTTCAGATGACCACGATGTTTAATTTTAAACAGTTTGGGTCAGGACATTTTGAAGCATGTCTAACAAAGCTTGAAATAGAGGATGTATGTACTGCTATCTACTCTCCGCTAGCGAACGTAAGTAAAATATTAATAAAGTCGGTTCTAGCGGTGAATCAAGCCTATATCGGCAAAGATGACATGACTTCGGATCAGAAGCTTAACGAGATTAACGGTGCGCTACGATCTAGTATTCATACCAGTACTAGATTTTGAACCTTATTTTTTAGGTTTTGGGCAACATATGGTATTAAATGGGAAAGATCACGAAATCCTCAGGATATTAAAGATTACTAATGATGATGTAGGCTTGGCTATCCGGATGCGTGTTAATTAGCAAGATCAGAAGGGAGAGCGAATAATGTAAAAACCCATTTAATAAACACAAAAAGATACAACTCACCCAGTCGAAACGTCCAACTCCCAGTAGGTGATGACTTATGCGACCGTAACTTTTCACAATATAATGCAAGTAAGAGATTTAATGATAAACTCGACCTAGTTTTTGTAAAGGCCAAGGTAGGCAAGAAAACAAGTCCGTCATATTATGATCTTTGCAATAAAACAGGGCAGAAGACGGGAGTTTATTACATAAAGAACATAAAACCATGGTAGTTCGATGTGTCGTGTTTCTTTTCAGATAAAGTCTCATCGAATACCTAGTGCCCTTATCTGTATTGCAGTAGCAAACTAGTTAGCAAAAAAAATATAATATGCTGTTATGTGAGTGCAGGTCATTGTCAAGTTAAATCCTAATACTTCTAATAAGAGTAAGGTACTAAGTGAGAATATGCCGATCGCACATATCGTGGCTTAAAACGTTGAAGTTGGTATTATTGACAGCATGTTGTATTCTCCTTTTGTACATTTTCTGTTTGATCGATTCATTCTTATTGGCTCGTGATGAAACACAGTCGAATTGTAATTTGGAACATTACTTATACATATATACATATATATTTTATAAAGTCACAGTACTCGTGTTAAAGTTAATTTTCCAGAGAACAAAATCCCTTTAAACCAAGGGTGTTCGTGGAGGGGCGGAAGGATCCAAATAAAATACAAGTCGCTGGCGGGTGCCAATTTCTTCTGGGTATGGTGAGCGGGTAATGAATTAAGAACGCGCGATAAATTCGGTTAAAAAACTTATACTTTATTAAATATTCACAGGTGGCCTGACACACACGAAATGGTTCGGGTTAGAAATATATGAAGTTCGAGATTGCAAAATCTGAAGGAGAAGAACGAGTGTTCGGGTGAAAAACTCGGACTAGATTAAATGGCGATCCCCATGGGAAAAAACCAGTCACCCCTCCTGGTGTGACCGTAGCTGCTGAGGATAAAAAAACCCTCCTCACTCCTCACTGCTCTTCGCCGCTCACTGCTGTTCACCCGGTGGCGTGAACATACCGCCCCCCTTGCAACACGTTGCAATTGCCACCCTGGACATATGTAGGATGGGGGCGGCAGCGTTCTGGAGCGCCTAGATCCCACAGGAGCCGGAGACGACCCATCCGAACACGGTGCTCTGGGCTGCGGGAGTACCGCTATGACCGGGCACACAGCCTGGTTGGATGACCTCAGGATAGAGGTCTGCCCCGAGCACCACGGACACCGAAGCCGGCCGATAGAAATAGGGCTCGGCCAGGATCAGGGTGGCGAGTTTCTCCCGGACCGGCGCTGACACTTCCCGGATGGTGGTGCGGATGAGCAGGTCCTCTTCGACCCGGAATATAACATAACATGCAGGCTTGGTCGACCCCGACCTTGGTCACAGCCAACCCCAGAGACAGGGCAAAAGAAAGATTGATGCGGCTCTCAGCCTCGAGGAGGACGCGGGTCTCGAAGGAATTCGAGCCGTTGCCCAACCGGAGGATTGCTGTCGGCATGACAGTCGTCGTCCTGGCGTGGAGCAGGGAGGAGAGAGAGATCTCGGCTGCGCCTTCTGGAGAAGCGGAGCGGTCGGAAGATGATCGGGAACGGGGTTGTGGCGGTGGTGCTGCACGTCCGGAGGAGGGTAGTTGGCTGCGACGCCGGGCCGAGGCGCGTTGTCTCGGCGGTTGGTCGGCCATATGGAGCCGGGTATGGTGTTTTTGCCCGCATCGTCGGCAACCATGGCGAGTCCGGCACGCGTCGGATGAGTGCTCGTGTGCCAAGCAATTGGGAGAGTACTTATTTATAAGCACCGCCCGGAGCCGCTTTTCTCCTCGGAGGTTCAGAAAGCGCTGACCCGGTATCGGTACGCGTTCGTCCCATGTGGAGCAGATCGTTTGCTGCGGTTGTGCGGCAGACGCGTGGGGGCCATGCCACTGTGAAGGGGCGAGCTGAACGAACTGCAACGAAAGAAATTACGTAGGGGAGAGTGGATTAGTCGATACACGAAAACGAACAACATGCAGGGAGACGAGGACATCCGGACGGAACATAGAGGGATTGGAAGTCACGGTAGGGTTTTAGGCTCAGGACTCCTGCTGTCTTGCAACAGGATGAGCTTTGCCACGTGTCTTCGTATAGACCCACGCGCTGTGGTGACATCAGCCACTCGGACGAGACCGTCAGCCCCGGGCAAAGTGCGCTCAATTCGCCCTAAGCGCCACTCGTTGGAGGGGAGATTATCTTCGGACACGATCACGAGGTCGCCGGTCTGGAGGCTGCGAGTCGGTAATTTCCACTTATTCCGTTTGTGCAGCTCCTTGAGGTACTCACTCTTCCATCGGCGGCAGAAAGCCTGCTGGATTGCCTTCAGTCGCTGCCATCGGTTAATCAGCGACATATGTTCAACCAGAATTTCCGGTTCCGCAATGGATACGAGTGGTCCTCCAATCAGGAAATGCCCCGGGCTTAGGGCCAGCAGATCCTCTGGGTCCTCGCTCATGGGAGAAATTGGCCTGGAGTTTAGGCACGCTTCGATCCTACACAGGAGAGTGGAGAGTTCCTCGAACGTGTACTTGACAGTGGAAGAAGACTTGTAAAACAGGGTCTTAAAACTTTTGACCCCTGCCTCCCACAGTCCTCCCATATGGGGCGCGCTGGGCGGAATGAACTGCCAGGATAAAATGTGCTGGGGAAATGCCTTCATTATCTCAAGCTTGGTGGCGTTCAGGAAATCTTTTTCGAGCGCCTTTGAGGCCCCTACGAAGGTTTTGCCAATGTCGGAGTAAATGCGCTGTGGGCATTGTCTCCGTGCGACAAACCGAGAGAAGGCTGCAAGAAACCGTTCAGTGGTGAGGTCGGAGGTAGCCTCGAGATGGATCGCCTTCGTGCTGAAACACACAAAGACGCAGACATAACCCTTAGTTATGAGACACGCACGCCCGGTGTAATTCTTGATCTCGAACGGCCCTGCGAAGTCAATGCCCGTGTGGGTGAAGGGCCTGGAGTACGTGATGCGTTCTCGAGGGAGATCACCCATCATCTGAGTCTGAAGTCGTCGACGATGAACGATGCAGACTTTACAACCCTTGATGTGGGACTTCACCAGGTTCTTGATCTGTGGGATCCAGAATACCGCAGATACCGCACCATCAGTTGATTGCCGCCATGCAACGTGATATGGTGGGCGAATTCGACAAGCAGGCGAGTGAAATGAGTACTATAGGGGAGGAGAATAGGGTGATGTTCATCATTCCGGAGGGGACTCAGCGGCCCGGAGTCGTCCGCAGTAGCGGAGTACCCCATGCTGGTCAAGAATGGATTCAAGTTGAGTAGCGTGCTGGATGATGGCAGGGGTCGCCCTTCACGAAGGGCCCGTATCTCCGCGAGGTATTCCCGACGCTGGGAGGTCCGAATCAAGGCGCGCTCGGCGGAGAGAAGTTCGTCATTGGTGAGGCGGACCGTGGAAGGCGTCGAAATCCTTTTGGTGGCGAAGCGTAGGACGTACGCGATGACTCGCAATGCCCTACCGTAGTCCGAGAAACGTTCGCTGACGTCATCGAGTAGGGTGGTCGCGATGGTGTGGCACTGGACTCGCTGCTCCAGCTGGGTATCTGGGAGTTCATGATGGAGAGTTGGCCAATATTCGGGGGCTCGCTGGAGCCAGTCCGGCCCATGCCACCAGAGGCTGCTGGCAGATAACTCGTCCGCGGAGACTCCACGGCTCGCCAGATCAGCGGGGTTATCCTCGAAGCGCACATGTGCCCAGCTTTGGCCACTGGTGCTTTTGGAGATGCTGGATACCCGATTGGCCACGAAGGTGGACCAACTACACGGCGGTTTATTGAGCCAAGTCGGTCCAAAACTGGGAGGTTGCAGGTGGGATTGGGAGTTCAGGAACGATCGACGCCCAGAGATCGGCTAGCAAAACCGCTCCGCACAACTCAAGCCGAGGCAGCGAGACTGTCTTGACTGGAGCTACACGTGTCTTAGCCGTTAATAAATGGATTCTTACTTGATTGCCGTACCGAACCCGCACATATAGGGCTGCTCCATACGCTTTCTGTGACGCGTCACAGAAGCCATGAAGCTCCCACGAGAGCTTGTCGCTGGTGTTCAGCCAACGGGGGATGCGGAGTTGACTGAGGCCTGAGTAATCCTGCAGAAATTCGAGCCATTGCTAAAGCAGGAGAGGCGGCAGCACATCATCCCAGCCCAGTTCGGTTAGCCAGATTTGCTGCATGAATATCTTCGCTCGGATAACGAATGGGGCTAGCCAGCCAGCGGGGTCGAAAAGTTTAGCGATATGGGACAGAACCTGCCTCTTGGAGATCGACTCCTTCAATGGGGGGTCCGCTACGGTGAAGAAGAAGACGTCCTCGGCGGCTTGCCAGCGGATGCCCAACGTTTTTGCGGTGCTCGCGTCTTCCAGCTCGAGAAAGTCCTCTCGCAGCAGGTGCTCTCTCGGGATAGCTTGAAGTAATTCCTTCTTATTGGAAGTCCACTTCCAAAGCGGGAGGCCCGCAGATTGAAGGGCAGCTTGAAGCTCTCGTATGGTGAGACGGGCGCCGTCTTCAGTGTGAGCGCCGGCAAGGACATCATCAACATACATGTAGTTCCGAAGGATTTCGCTCGCCGGAGGGTACATCGCTTGCACGTCTTGTGCCAGTTGTAAAAGGACTCGGATCGCCAAGAATGGCGCGCAGTTAACCCCAAACGTGACAGTTTGTAGCTCATAATCCTGAATATTGCCACAGCGGTCTCGGTAGAGGATCCGCTGAAAGGGGGTATGCCTGGGGTCGACTCGGATTTGTCGATACATTTGCGTGATGTCAGCGTTGAAAACGAATTGAAAGAATCGCCATTTCAGTACCTGAAGCGTGAGATCGGCCTGCAGAGTAGGCCCGGTGTGCAAGACATCGTTAAGGCTGACGCCTCGCGTGGAGGTGCTCGACGCGTTAAATACCACGCGTACCTTGGTGGTGGTGCTATCGGGCTTAAACACCGCGTGATGGGGGAGATAGAAGTTTTTCTCATCTTGAGGTGGCGGCACTGGAGTCATATGACCCAATTCCTCGTACTCTTGAATAATGGCATCGTACTGCATTTTTAGGACGGGATCCTTGAGAAGGCGTGCTTCATTCCGCAGGAATTGCGCCAGCGCGATCGGTCTTGGATGACCCAAGTCGACGCTATTCGGACCTTTAAACGGTAGAGACACAACATATCGACCGTCCTTCCCTCTTTGGGTGGTCTCCTGGAAGTTCCGCTCGCAGAATACGTCATCCTCCTTTTCCGGCTTTGCGGGAAGGTCTTCCACCTCCCAAAACTTGGTGAGGAGTACCTCAAGTTTTGCTTCAGGACTGACTCGTGTCTGTGCAGCGAAAACCGATCGAGACGCCGGAGGGTCAGGCATGATAGCCCCACACAGAACCCATCCAAAGATGGTTTCTAGCCCGACGAACTCACCAATGTCCTTTTTGATCCGCTCTCCGAGGATGTGGGGAAACAGGTCTACACCGATAATCATGTCAATAGGCGCGGGCTTGTTGTAGAACGGGTCAGCCAGGGGGCGATCGAGGCACTGCGTCGAAACCGTGTAAAGGAATGGAGCCGTTGGAATGGCCCCTGACAATTTGGATACGACCACGGCGGAGACCTCAATCTTGTTCAGTCTGTCACATGGGGGAGACAGCATCAGCAGACACACCTTGTCGGCGCAGCCTCCATCACTCTGGCCCATGCCAGTAACCGCGGCGTCTACTGGGTAAAAGGGGGGCCGGACCATGTTGAAGACACGCTCGGAGAGAAACGTTGAATCGGCCCCAGAGTCGATCAGCGCCCGAATGTGGTGATCCACACCACGATGGTGCAGAGTGACAATCGCAGTGCCTAAAAGGCCTCTGCCTGGGGTAGATGCAAAATAACTTTGAGCATTTGTGAGTTGGTTGCTCGTGGACGGACGCTCTGCGGCGCTGTATGATGGGACTTGCGCAGCGGATGGTGCGGACACGGACACATCACTCGGATGCAACAGAGTATGGTGACGTTCCTTGCAGGTATGGCAATTATGCGCACTGGAACAGACCTTCACCTGATGACAGCGGGCAAAACAGTTCAGACAGAGTCCCTGTTGTCGAATAGTTTCCGAACGCCTCTGAACAGGCATATCAAGAAAACTAGGGCAGAGCCGTATTGGGTGATTCTCCCGATGGCACAGCTTGCAAGACGCCGGTTTAAGCTGAGCTTTCGCGGGAAACGCTTGGATCTTCATCGTTGCAGAGGATTTGCGGGGGCCAATGGGGATGGCCTGGACACTTGGGGACGACTTATGTTCATCGGTGGCATCCAGGACACGATACCGATCGGTAAGAAATTGGTTCAAATCGGACCAAGTTGAGACGACAGTCTTATTTGGCACTGATTGCTCCCACAGGAGGATAGTGGCCTTCGGCAATTTGCTAGTGCAGATGGCGATAAGTAGGACATCCCAATTCTCAGTACTAACACCCGAACGCTCAAGCGCGGTAAGACACCCTTGAAACGCAGTCTGCAGCTCTCGCAAGGATTTGTCCGACTCTTGGGCCACCGCGGGAATCTGAAGGAGTTGTCTGGCTTGAGTCATGACAAGCAGTCGACTATTTTCATACCGTGCGGTGAGGTTTTCCCACGCGGCCTGGAAACCTTCATTCGTTAGGGGGACTTAGCCACGATGGTTCTCGCTTCCCCTCGCGTCTTGGCGTTCAAGTGATAGAGCTTCTCCACTTGTGACAAATACGGATTGGCGATATAAATGGCGGCGAACAAATCGCGGAATGTGGGCCATGCTAGGCTGTCGCCATCAAATGTCTCCACCTCACACGGAGGAACTCTATGCCCCGGCGGCCCCGACGGAGCGGTTGGCTGACGCATAAGACTCGTCCTCTGTGCCGAGAGCTGTTCGATGCTTTCTCCAAACAACGTCCCGCATCGCACATACGCCGCGTAAGCGAATTCGTGCTTCGCATTGATGTGGCTTATGTTTGCCAAGCTTTCCTCGTCGGTTTGGACTGTCAGGGCCTTGTGACACCGGGAGTATTCCATCTCGACAGTTGACCAAAGGGATCCGTGATACGGATCGGGTGACGGAAGCGTCGGAACAGTGCGTCACAACAACGTGTGGGATCTGGGTCTGGGTTGGAAGCGTGGAACGACCTTTGTGTTCACTCGAGTCTTTAACCGAAAATCTGCGACCCTTAGGTAGGCTGGACGAAGACGGACAGGATCTTGGGGATTCGCTGCGGCTGCGAACAGACGAGAACTTGCGCGAAGTATCCGTACGCTTCACGGTCACCGGAGTTTTCGGAGGCCGAACCTTCTCCGGAGTTGCAGAGGGAGACGAAAGACTGTTAGACTTCGGCGCAGTCTGGGACGGCTCCGTGGACATACTCATGGGACGACCTTACAGACGAACACCGAGTTTGTGTGCTTTTTTGGTTTTGGAAAAACCACAAAAAATGAGAAGTGGACTGTATGGGGACGCAAGAACTCTCTCACTGTGTACCGCAGGATTGCGGGAGAATTCTCTCGCTTGTGGCTCGGAAACGGAGCCCTTTTAATGGTGATAGATGCGGAACAGTATACGAACGCACGAATGCGGATCGAAAATTACACGTAGACGAAGCGAAATGATTACAATACAAGTTTATATGGATTCGTAGGTAACGATGGGAGTACGTATGAAACAAAACACGGATGAAATATTAAAATAAAGATGTATAGGATAAAAAGAAAATACGTTTTTATATAATTCTGGATCTGGATATAGATATGTGCGCAAAATAATGGCCGGAAAAAATTATATATGATCTATAACTATGGACGGATATATATATGGGCACGATAATGCTGGAACAAAAAAATATATATTTATTTTCAAATATGGGCGGATATATATATGTGCGCAAAATACTGGCCGGAAAAATTATTTATATAATTTATAAATATGGGCGGATATATAAATATGGGCCCGATAGTGCTAGGAAAAAAAAAATAAAAAATATATATTTATTTATAACTATGGGCAGATATATATATGTACGCAAAGGCTGGCCGGAAAAATTATTTGTTAAATTTATAAATATGGCGGATATATAAATATGGGCCCGATAGTGCTGGGAAAATAATATATATATATTTATTTGAAATATGGCCGGATATAAATATGTGGGCAAAATACTGGCCGGAAAAAATATATGTACAATTTATAATAATTGGCGGATATATAAATATGGGCCCGATAGTGCTGGGAAAAATAAAAAATATATATTTATTTATAACTATGGGCAGATATATATATGTACGCAAAGGCTGGCCGGAAAAAATTATTTAAATAATTTATAAATCTGGACGGCTATTTAAATATGGGCACGATAGTGCTGGGGAAAAAGATCTATATGTATGTATTTATGTATATGGGCGGATATAAATATATGGGCCCGATAGTGCTGGAAAAAATATATATTTATTTATAAGTATGGGCGGATATATATATGTGCGCAAAATACTGGCCGTAAAAAAAATATATATATAATTTATAAAGGTGAGATATATGAGGGCAAAATAATGGCCGGAATGAATTATCTGTGTCTTTATTTATAAATATGGACGGGGATATACGTAGGCGAAAGAAGGAAATCGGAAAGAATGTGATTTGAATTTGGCGCACTTGAGCCGCCTATCGATATCACGACTCGACTCACGTGTCACCACTACTCCGAAAACAGCTGTCGGCCGCTGCTTATATATTTGGTTTTTGTTTGTTGTTTATTTATGTTAATTTTTTTGCCTTTTTTTTTTGGTTTGTGGTTGTGCGGAAAAAAAAACACAAAACGAACGTTTTTTACACACCGCGAGTGTTGTGCGCGAAACAAACACAGTACCCGATCAGTGCATATGGACGAATACCTGGATGTATATATGTATGTATGTACATGCGTAAGTACACAGGTAAGTATGTAGATATGTATGCACCCGCGTTCTTCACACAAAACGTAAGTAATTTGTCTTTTAGTTGAATGTTGAATTCCTTTCCCCTCCTTTTTTTTTTGTTGAATCAATGCGCGACGCCGAAATGGATTATGTGTTGTGGATATGTACATATGTGCGTGCATCAATGTATGACGATGTATATAAGTATGTATGTACATATGTAAGCAAGTGCATCGGTTTTCAAGTACGCGCGTGAGGAAATTAATTTCGCAACCAATTTAAAAGCACAAGAAGTCGCGGTGCATACGTTTATTGCTATTAACAATTTTTCTCTGTTTTTTTTTTGAGTTGTAAGAAATGTGCGAATAATTTATATGTAGATGGGTATGTACATATGCGCGTACATCAACAGATGAAGATGTATGTATGTATGTAAGTATATACGCGCGTGAGGAAACTAGTTCGGCATGGAAATAATTCGAACACATAAGAAATCGCGGTGAACACTTTGATTACTATTTTTTTTTCTATTTTTTTTTTATATAATACTTTAATAATTTTTGGGTTTTTTTTTTCTCTTTTTTAAACATTTACGCGGACTTGGCGAACAGCTGTGAAAAACACATGTACATGTGAATGCATATGTATGTACAAAAAAATGGAATGGGACCAAAAAATAAAAAGGGTAATCGTGAAATGGAAAACGAAAACGTTCGACAAACACGCTAAGGATTAGGAACTACCATGGAACCTTGGAACAGGTCAGGTATGTACATACAATATATAAAAGTGTGTAGGTCGCTGTGGAAAAGCGGGAAAACCTCACACTTTTATTAGTATGTAGGGCAAATGAAATGAATAATGAAATTTTGTACTTATCAGGAATTCCGCCGATGCAAGCTGGAGGAGGAGGAGCGGAAGGATATCCGGCTCGAAGGACCAATGTTCGTGGAGGGGCGGAAGGATCCAAATAAAATACAAGTCGCTGGCGGGTGCCAATTTCTTCTGGGTATGGTGAGCGGGTAATGAATTAAGAACGCGCGATAAATTCGGTTAAAAAACTTATACTTTATTAAATATTCACAGGTGGCCCGACACACACGAAATGGTTCGGGTTAGAAATATATGAAGTTCGAGATTGCAAAATCTGAAGGAGAAGAACGGGTGTTCGGGTGAAAAACTCGGACTAGATTAAATGGCGATCCCCATGGGAAAAAACCAGTCACCCCTCCTGGTGTGACCGTAGCTGCCGAGGATAAAAAAAACCCTCCTCACTCCTCACTGCTCTTCGCCGCTCACTGCTGTTCACCCGGTGGCGTGAACAAAGGGTATTCAAAAACCTAGAAGCACTTCTAAAGTTGATATTAAATAAATATCAGGCAGAAGCTGAGTGTAAGCCAAATCTTGATTTTATATAATTGTCATGATCCAGTCGGTCTTCTTGCCATTCAGTTTAGCGATATATAAGGCGCCGACTAGAGCAGATTCAGTGTGTGCATAGAGAGAGGACTTGTCCGGATTTTGGACATTGTCGCACTCGGTGGTATCAGGAGGTTATGCACGTGGCAGTGTTTACGCAAGATGCGTAATACCAGCGATACAAAACCCAACGCATCCAGTAAAGTAATAAAATATAAACGTCCTTTAACATCGGCGTTCGAAACACCCAAACGCCAAATCTTATATTTTCTCGATAAGTATATACAAAAATCACTTGCCCGTTTGTCAGGCGTAGTGTGGAAACCTTTTTTTATATGATTCCCTGTTATTATTGGTGAAGAGGCCAACATCTGTATTTTTTCCTGAGTCTGTCGCTCGCTGACGTAAGGCGTATGTGTGGGCGTACAAATGTGGAAATTAATTTGAAATTTTAGAGTAGATTCCTTTCTTTTTTTATTTACTATATTCGGCATAAAGGAGTAGCCCATCGTAAATAATGATTATTCATAGAACGTAAGATAGTAATAAAGAAATTTTCTCATATTAGTTTAAAAGTGTAGATAATGTAAGGTGCAACTAATGCTTAAACACTTTTCCGCTCAGACACCATAAAAGTAAACACGTATCGAACTATCATTTGAATTAATATCCTATCATTATAATGGGTTCATCGAGCATCATTGTGTAATTCGTGAGTAATGTTTACATAAAATGAAAGATTTATAAAATATATAAGATCCTGTGAATTCGGTGAAGCTTTGCGTAATAGTAGCACTGATGGTTGAGTATAAATGAGTAGTTAAGTAATCCAGAGCGAAAAGCAAAAGAAGATTTTGATTTGCAGATATTTGAGTTTTTGGTAACCGTTTTGTAATGAACATTAGTACAGTTAATCATGCCCTATGTTATTTTGGAATTTTAAGAAAACTTTTAATAAATTAGTATAACCGACACTAGTACATCTTGAAATGAATGAAATCATCAAGGTTATAAATGTAAGTTTCTAGTTTTGGGCCACTCTACGAATTGCCAAGGTTTGGAGGGTATAGATGGAAAAACGGGAGTTTGCATCTTCTCCCCATAGTTTATAGCAGTCAACAGTTCTCCTTCTCATCAAAGTGCACAAAACGATACCAGTGATCATGGAGGATTCATTGTGTTAATCCATCGATATGTATAGCACATTGTGTTTAGTATTTAGCTTCTGTTACCGTGCACTTTATTTTTCATTATATAATGTTTGCATCGGAGGGTATAGAGAGGAAAAATGTGCGGCACATTGTGTCTAGTACTTAGCTTCTATTACCGTGCAATTTATTTTTCATTATATAATGTTCGAAAGAACCTCGACCTACCGACGAGCTACCATAGAGCGCAGCATAGTGCTCAAACCTCGATTCTTTTTTCACAGATACACCCTGTACTGAAAAACGGTAAGGCGCAGTATATAAGGCGGAGCGTTACAAAATTTGTTTTATGAAAACATCTAAACTGTGCCGTAAATTACTAATGAAAGTGAAAGAAATGGTGGGCAATTAAGGAGCATCAGGCTTCACAAGGGGCTGTGTGTAACAGTAGGATCCGTGATTTAGATAAAGAATTCAACTGGTATAGGGGGCATTCAAGAAGGCCATCAAGACATGTGGAGTTGAAGGAATTAAATAAGATAGATTATCAAAAAATCATCAGTATGGTGCTTTTAAGTCATAATATCAATAACAAGTAGCTCTCACGTTAATATACCCAACACCTAAGGACAGATCAATCGGCACAACATTCAAACAGAGATTCAAGTTGACAGCACTGACTACTAGATTTATTAGAATTAGAATATAGTATTAGAAAAAATTTCGTTATCCAAAACAGAAGAGTTGAGCCAAGTTTCATAAAAAGCTAAAATGTCAGCCAAAAAGGTTTGGCCGTCACAGAAAGGTTTTGAGAGCTTGGTAAGAAGTCCTCTTACAGTTTGATACTGAATGCACAGACTACACATTATTAGTTTTTTGAAGCATACAACAATAAATGCGCTCATTGGGTGCCAGGAGCGCTTAGTGGGTGCACACTTTTTTACAAATAATTATACTTTAGCTGAGACTGATTGGGCACAGTAATTTAAAAAGAGGATATTTACATTACATTTACATTGGCAGGGCATATATTACCAATGTAAGCTGCAACAGATGTGTCAGAAGTATCTGGAGCAAGCCTAGAGATAAATAATTGTTTGCGATGCGGCACTACATTTATTGGAGAGGGAAGTCCATTGGAATCAGCATGATCTAATACTTGATCAGAATTCCCATGAAAGATAGATTGCGGTTTACCTGGGATCGTACAAGGTACTTAAATCTGAAAAGAAGAGAATGGAGAGCATGGTGTAGGCGAAAGTAAAATGGGAGTTTGTCATAGTCACGGTTGTTAAGGCCTTCACATTCTTAATGTATTAGATTATCGCAGAGCCGGTCAGTAATTACTCTAAAGAAATCCTCAAAACGGTCAGCACGCTTGCAAGTAGGTAGACAAAAAGCCATTGTAAAAACAAAAAAAAAAAACAAAAATCAAGAATTGATTAAAAACATATAAAAATTTAAATGGAAAAAAAATACCCAGCACATAGATAATTATCGATACAAAACCAATAATCATAAATAAAACATAGATACAGCTAGAGCGCACAGCACGATAAAGAGTGCAAAACAGTTATAAGGCGAGCTTTGAGAGGCGGCGGTTCAAAACTGATTACGCGGGAGACAAGCACAAATAAAAGGGAACAAAAAAAAACACTAGCTTTGATGGTATGATCGGGGCAGTGAAGCGAAAAAAAAAAAACAGAAAAAAAATTAAATACACCAAACAGAAATAAATAATAATAATAATAAATAAAAAACAGAAAAAATGGCATTAATTTGTCAAATAATGCAAATAAAACACAAAGGTTGCTAATCAGAACACAGTGGTGCCAAACAAAACTAAAGCGTTAACGAAAGAAGCACAATTAAAAATTGAAAGAAATAATAAATATTGATAAAAAAAATCAAGACCTGCCAAAATCAAACACAACCGTCACATCAGAGAGCAGAAATTTTTTTTTTTGTAATAGAGTAATTTATCTTGGAATAGAGTCATTTATCAATAAAGAAGGTTTTGTTCTAGTGTTTCTTGCTCGGCACTAATTCCTCTCTATATGCATTGCTTTTCAAGAAAGGGAATTTTTGACAGTTGTTAGGAGAGCGAACTTTGGACTCGTCGCTAAGATTCTGAATCGATTATCTTTTTGAACCATTTGGGTACATTTTTGGTTGTTTTCCTTTATTTTTGTTTTTTTTGTGACTCTGTTTTTGTTTTTGTGAGTCTACGTTCGTTCTCTGCTGCACAAAGTCGTCTGGAAGATTAATAATATTAATATGCCGCTGGGAGCGGTAATTGTATTTGGTTTGATTGTATATTAATATAAACATATATATGTATGTATATGCAGAAATCAAATACATTGGAATGCGCATTGGGCATTGGCCACATACATAAGTGAACATGCTTCGTCAATTTTATGTGATTGGCTAATGTAAACAAAGCAACAGAGTGTCACTAAGTTTATTAGTGTGAAACTCTAGCCTTTGGTTCGGCATATGACCACTTCACATAGTTTATGCATATTTAATACACTACAATGCTGTGGGCATATGCTTATTATAATAATGTATATGTATGTATAATTATACATCCAACATACTTAACCACCCTTTTTAATGAAACAACGTAATAATACGTGATTATTTAATACAAACATTTTTTTTTTTAATTTATTATTATATGTGAAGTGTATTTTATTAATGAAATAAATTTTTTTTTTATTCTGGGATCGAAAGTTATATATATTATATATATATATATTATATTTATTTTTGTAGCGAACATACATACTAATAAAATAATAAAAAAAAATTTTTATAATTTTTTGTTTTTGTGTGTTCGAACGCTTTTTCTTCGTCTTATTTTTCTTATTTATAGCTGTATTTTAAGCCTATCCTTATGAACTGTTTATTTTTTTATCCTGACAATCTTTAATTAAATTAAAGATTTTAAATAATTAAAATATGATTAACTACAGATAATTACGAGCTAAATGTAATAAAATAGAAATTTTCAGAGAAGAAAGGCTTCTGATCTGATTACGGAATAAAGAAGATTGTAATCAGAGCATAGAACTCGAAAGGTTTCGTACAAGGCATAGTTACAGATAATTACGAGCTTAATGTGATAAAATATAGATTTTTAAAAAAGAAGATTGTAATCAGAGCATAGGACTCGAAAAGGTTCGTATAAATATAGCATATTTAGAAATATAGTGTTTTAAGTATAGAGGAATAAAATTTCTGGTACGTCTACGGGGTACAGATAGGTTTAACTGATTCAATAGCTCAAGAGAGTCTACATATATTAACTATTAAAAGTTTGTTAATAAAGATAGCACCAAGCATTTCTCTACGATTAATAAAAAAAGAAGGAAGATTGAATAAAAGAAGCCTACAGGAGTATGATGGCAAATTGACATTGCGATCCCAATTTAGACCTCGAAGAGCAAAAAGCAGAAATTGCTTTTGAACAGATTCAATTTTACTTTGCTGCGTCTCATATTGAGGTGACCACATGAAAGCTCCTTACTCCAAGATAGGACGGATTAATGAAGTACAGAGAATTTTAGTTGTGTACGGATCGTCGAACTCTTTTGACCATCGTTTCACAAACCTAAAAACATTCATAGCTTTACTAACTGTAGCAGAAATATGAGGATTAAAAGTTAATTAATGGTCCATAAGAACACCTAAGTCATTGATAATCTCTAACCGCTCTAAGGCAGAATCGTTTATATAATAAGTTGCTAAGTATGGAGTGCATCTATAAAAAGACATAACTTTACATTTAGAGCAGGTCATGATTAATAGGTTGGTTGGATGAAGATCATTGAGATCAGATTAAGGCAGGCTAGAAGACGATATGTCTTTAAAACTGAGATAAAGCTTAACATCATCCGCGTACATAAGCACACGAGAATGTGTCACTACCAATGGAAGATCATTTATAAAAAGAGTGAACAGCAATAGACCCAAATGACTAACCTGAGGTACTCCGGAGGTCACTTGGATGGTCTTAGAAAATGAAGACTTAAAGAGGACCTTTTGTGTACGCTTAAAGGAAAACGATATTTGCCTCAGAGCGCCTAATAAAGATTTCACGGACACAGGACTCAAGATACAGGCTCTAGTACAAATAATGCAGCTCATGGCAGTAGATGCCAAGGCTTAGAACACAGGAAAACGATATTTGCTTCAGAGCGCCTAATGAAGATTTCACGGCTCGAGAAGCAAAGCTATCAGACACAGGACCCAAGATACCGGATGTAGTACAATTAATGAAGCTTTAATGGCTGTAGATGTCAACGTAGCGGTCACAGGACCTACGATAGCCGCTCTAGAACACCCAATACACATTTCACGGCCGTTGGAGTCAAGGTTTTGGTCACAGCGCTAGCAATATTTGCTTCAGAGCGCCTAATGAAGATTTCACAGCTCAAGAAGCCAAGGTTTCGGACACAGGACCCAAGATACCAGCTCTAGTACAAATAATATATAGCCGATAGCCGCTCTAGAACACCCTATTCACGCCAACGGGTGAACAGCAGTGAGCGGCAAAGAGCAGTGAGAAGTGAGGAGGGTTTTTTGATCCTCGGCGGATACGGTCACTCTAAGGAGCATGACTTGATTTCTGATGGGAATCGCCATCTTCAATCTGGTACGAGACTTTGATTCGAACACCCGTTCTTTTCTCTTTCCCATTCGAAAATCCTATGTATATATTTTAAATAGAAACATTTCGTGTGTGTCGGGCTATCTGTGAATAAATATAATATATTAAACGAAGTCCCGCGCGTTTTAATTACTTTATCAGCTCACCGTACCACGAAGAAATTGGCACCCGCTGTATTAATTATTTTATCAGCTCACCGTACCACGAAGAAATTGGCACCCGCTGTATTTCCCTTGGATCCTTCCGCCCCTCTACAAACACACCCAAGACACATTTCATGGCCGTTGGAGTCAAGGCTTTGGCCACAGGGCTATCGATATTTGCTGGTGATATAGGGTCATTGTCGGAAGCCGGAACTGTTAAAAATCGAGGTACCGATGAACAAGAACTAAGCAGCGCAACAACAAAATAATATGTGCGTTTGTTAATGTTTTGATATTAATAAGAATGTTAATTTAACTTTAAACTTCGCGATGAATATAGCATAGATTAAAATTGATTGAATTAATTTAATTTAATATGAATATTATAAAGTAATTATATATACGAGAACTGTAAGTGGACGCATCCTAATTACGGAACATGTCCACTTGGGTCTTTTCAATGAACCCAACAAACCTATATTTTTTTTCTACTGCCAAATTTGGAATCGTTTCATAAAATCTTAGGCAATGATACATTAAAAGAACTTAATGCCATTATAGATGTGGGAAAAAATCTATTATACGTCAACAACTCTCACGTTGTTAAAATGAGACAAATGCAAACTCAGCAGGTCCACACGATCAATTCAGATCAACTCTCGGGTCAGCAAAAATTAAAGCTAGAAGCACTTCAAGAGGAATACAAATCGCTATTGGCGAGCCCAGACGTGAAGTTGACTTACGCTACCAACGTCCAAGGAGAAATTCGAACGACGTCAGACACTCCAGTCTATACAAAACATTACCCGTATCCAGCTTCGTTGGGAGAAGTAGTTGAAGAAAAAATTTAAGAATTGCTACAAAATAGTATAATACGACCCTCACGGTCGCCTTATAATTCCCCCGTTTGGATTGTCCCAAAGAAAAGTGACAGTATGGGAAGGAAAAAATATAGGATGGTCATTGACTTTTGGAAATTAAATACAGTCACCATTAAATATCCTATTCCAGAAATTGGAGAGATGATTGCTTAGTTGGGCAACAATAAATATTTCTCTGTCCTCGACTTGAAAAGTAGATTTCATCAGATTTCCCTAAAAAAATCGGATATTGAAAAAACAGCATTCGCTGTAAACGAAGGGAAATACGAATTTGGTTTGAAAAATTCCCCATCAATACTTCAAAGAGCCCTTGATGACATATTAAAAGATCATATAGGGAAAATATGCTATGTTTATATCGATGATATCATAATATTCAGCAAATTTGACGAAGAACACTTTCGTCATTTGGCCAAGGTATTCTCTACCTTTTCAGAAGCAAACATGAAAGTACAGGTAGATAAATGCAAATTCCTCAAACATAGCGTTGATTTCCTAGGCGTAGTAATATCAAGGGAAGGTGTTAAAACGAACCTACAAATAAGGCAGGCTATTAAAAACTTCCCACACCAAAGAACCTGAAACAACTGAGGTCCTTCTGGGTCTATCCAGCTATTATAGGCGATTCATTAAAGATTTTTCTAAATTAGCTAGACCCCTTACAGCTTTATTGCGTGGCGAACATGGCAGAACTAAAAAGAATGTTTCCAACAAAATCGAAATTCGTTTTGGCAGTGAAAAAATTGACTTCAATCAAGAATTTCATCTGACTACAGATGCCTCGAATATAGCAATAGGTGCGTCACTAGAACAAAACGGGAGACCGATTACATTTATATCTAGAGCGTTATCTAAAACGGAAGAAAATTATGCTACAAACGAGAGGGCAATGCTAGCCATAGCATGGTCCTTGGAAAAATTGAGGATGTACCTTTATGGCAAGTCAAAAGTGACCATCTACACTGATCATCAACCGCTTACCTATGCACTTAGTCCGAAAAACAACAATGCAAAGCTAAAAAAGTGGAAAAGTTACCTCGAGGAGAACAACTACGAGTTGAAGTATAAACCGTAGTAGCAGACGCACTTTCTAGAAATCCTACTAGCATAAATGCTAGCAGCACGTCAGCAGCCACTGTGCATAGCGATGAGAGCTCAGGTCATGAACTTATACCAACATTAGACATTCCCATTAACCTCTTTAAAAACCAATTAATAATTCTCACTGGCGATAACGAAACGACCACATTTGAATTACCGTTCCCTAATTACCATAGACATACAGTAGGGAGGATAAATTATTCAGAGGTTGATCTTGTAACAATTCTAAAAGCAAATATCAAAGAAGATAACTTCGGCTGTGCGGAAGTTTATATACCCTTGCAGCCCATGGCCATAATATTTTTACATGTTCCAAACTCTTTTTCTGTATCTCAATTCATTAATGCACAGAACCTTTCAAATATCATTTCAATTTCTTCTTCTTCTTCCCCATCCCCTTTTACACGCATGCCGCGACTCGCACGCATGCACATATAGTTTATGTAGCGTTGCGTCTGTATGTGTGCATGCGTGTGCTCTGTTGATTTGATGATGACGTAGTAGGCAGCAAGCCGAACCGATTTATATCGGCTGTAACTTGTGTTCTATTTATCCGATCAGATTCAAATATATAATACTATCATATTGGTAAATTTCATGGCGATACTCCAATTTTTGCAAAAATGTTTCCTCCAGAGCTATATGATATAGCGGTCCGATTCTGCCAATTTTCATACTTTATTTTTCCCAGGTAATAAAAAGCCCTCAAAAAAAATTTCATCCCGATAGCTCTTAAGATGGCTGAGTAAAACGCATACGCACAGACGGACGGACAGACGGTCAGACGGACATGGCTATGTCAACTTAGCTCATCATGCTGATCAAGAATATATATACTTTATAGGGTCGGAAACGTCTCCTTCTATGCGTTACAAACATCTGACCAATTTTATAATACCCTCTGCAAGGGTATAAAAATGGTAAATGGTATCTTCACTTCCGAAGGTATCATGGGAAAAATCCTATCGATATTCCCGGAACATTAGGAATTATAAAGCAAGATTCACGCAGATTCAAACTACAGATATCCATGACAATAGCCAGCAGCAAGAAATCATAGCCATAGAACATGCCAGAGCCTATAGAAACGCATTGGAGAACAAAAAGCAAAAGGAAAGTAGAAGCAGTAGTAAAAGGCACCCCCCAAATAAAGAAATCCAACATTCACCCATTCCTAGTTATCCAGGAGAAATCATACACATAGATTTGTACTCAACACAGAATAATATTATCCTAACAGCAATAGACAAGTTCTCAAAGTATGTGCAAATAAAACTAGTAAATTCAAAAGCAGCGGAACATTTAACGGTACCACTTCGCGAGCTATTAGTAGCTTTTGGTGTGGCCAAAACGGTAGTCATGGATAATGAAAAATCCCTAAATTCCGCGTCAATGAAATTTCTTTTGAATAATCAGCTAGGCATAAATGTCCATACAACCCCACCATATACATCGTCTAGCAACGGCCAAGTAGAAAGATTCCATTCTACATTCACAGAAATTATGAGATGTTTAAAGGTTGACCATCCTGAATTGGAACTCGAAGACCTAATATTCAGAGCCGTAGATGAGTATAATAGAACGACCCATAGCACCACTAATAGAAAACTAATAGAAGCATTCTTTGCAATAGACTTAGCACACTCACCAGAAAAATTATTACTCGAAAGTGAAAAAATTTTAAAGAAAATTTCAGATAAGTAAGACTCCGACTTACAATATCACAACAGAAAAAAAACCCATAAAAATCTACGATCCAGGTGACACAATATGTATATGTAAGGATCAACAAAAGGTTAGGTTCCAAATTAACTTCTAGATATAAAAAAAAAAATGTAGCTGAGGATTTGAATACAAAGGTTAAAACCATGTCAGGCAGGATAGTGCATAAGAATCAGCTAAAATACTGATCAACATCCTTTTTTGACAGGTTAATCTTGTTACCAGACTGCTGGGGACACACGACCATCTTAGATTACTCGAAATCTGGGGTAGTAATGTTGGAAACCGGAATAGCAGCAAGGCAGAACGGTACCTTTAAGCTCATCTATGTGGTAGAAATAGAAAAGTATCAACAGGCATTGTCGGTATTGAAGGAGGTTGTACAAAACAAAACGAAGACAAATCCGTACTACCCTTTTTTAATTTACGAAATAACTCGAATCGAGAATGAAATTGAACGGACAAAGCCAATGAGATTCAGAGCCAAACGCTCTCTCGCTATACTTGGAACAGCGTGGAAGTGGCTCGCGGGTACCCCAGATCACCAAGATCACAGGATTGTAATCTACGAAATTAATGAACAGCTAAACAATAATAACAAACAAATAATATTAAATAACTTAGTAGAAAATAAGATACACGTTTTGATTAAAATAACTAACTCTTTGTTACTTAAAAACAAACCCGAAACAGATGAAAAAATAAAAGAAATAGAAATGTCAAAATAAAAATTAAGTTTATTAAGAGAAGAAATTACTAATGTCATTTACGCAATAGATTGGGCCAAGGCCAACACCATAAACTCTTTAATCCTATCACCAGCAGAAATAAATTTTATTGAATCAATAGCCGAAGAAAGCCTAACGTTTGTAAATATTGAAGAGCTAATAGAATTTTCCGAAGTAACCATTGCATCTGACGGCAGAGCCCTTCTTTATATTGTTAGTATTCCTAGGGTAATAAGAGAACAATGTAAAAAATTATTGCACTACCTATAAAAAATGAAAAAACAATAGAAAAATAGATTATGGACATATATTAAAATGTAATATATAATACTTCGGGTTAATTTATAAGAACAAGTGTGAAAATCAGAATAATAAGATACTATGTAAACTGGAAGATTTAATTGACTTTAAGAAAAGTAAATGTATAGGAGCGTATTTCCAGGTGGCTCCCGGCACACTTTTGCTAAACCAATTTAAAGGAACCATCAACACTGACGGAGAAAATTTTACGTTGGACGGAACCTTCGTGATCCAGTCGCAAAACGCAACCATCAATATAGACGATTCGTTGTAAATCATGAAGACCAAACGTGAAGTCGAAGCCCAGCCGCCACTATTACAACTCATATCAGATAAACAACACCAAGGCAAAATCTTATCATTGGAAATGATTAAAGAACTACATCTGAACAATACAGATACTTTGGAAAAAATTCAAACTAATAACGCAATCATTTCATCATCCTACTGGATAATTTTAGCACCCCTGAGTATTACAGCAATAACCTACGGGGTCGTCAAGAAGCGATGCATCCACAGACCAACAGAAAGCAATCCACCAATAGTCATGCCGATCACAGCCGTACAGTATGTGGTAGCGACCGAGGACGCGTCCTTTTTACATAGATCTTTGCGCAGCAGTGTCGATTAAGATTTATATTTTTTGCAAGCCAACTGTCGCTCGACAAACGACAATTCGGAGCGTTCCCTAAAAAATTTAACAAATCATTATCTGGTATAGAATCGTTTGCGTCGCACAGTTGGGCCTCTGCTCGGATAGCGTTCCAAAAATCAGTTTTTTCATGATCGCGTTTGGCAAAAATGATATATGCAATCGATAGGGAATACTTCAGAGATTATGAATCCAAAAAAATCGGTTGAGATTCATGGATGCTATAGGTGCCCAAAGTTGAGACATTTTTAGTAAAAAGGAAAAAATGATAATTTAAAAAAAAAAATCGCAACTTTAAAACTGAATATTGGGCGATTTCAACAATCGATCTTGGATTTTTTGGATTTATCTGAAAAGTATGTTCTTTATTAATATCATGTTTCATAAATTTTAATAATTACTTAAATCGTTATTGAACTAGAAGCGCTTAAAAAATGTACTAAATTTTGGCATTTTTTGAACTTTGGTGGAATAAAACTAACAAGTATCACCTAGTATCACTACCGGACTGAATATACTAGTTAGGTGAAATATTTACCTATCACATGTATATGGTCCCAATATGCGCAGACCTGCGACACCGATGCGTAAGCCATAAAACTAAGGCAACCTCGCCTAAAAAATGCGCTGCAGGTATAAGGAAGAAGAAGAGCGCATGCCTATTGGCCTGTAGCTTCTTTGTATTTAAATGATAACATTGCGTAATGCTGTTTTGCAAATACTACCTGGTTATACATATATGCCTTTCTACAATATTTAATTGCTAATTATCTGCTGTAGAAAAACTGACAAGACAGGTAAATGTTATTTAAGTTGATGAAAAATTTGTCCTAGTTGTAGGTTGGTCGTTTTTATTTCCGTTTACCTAATTGGATGTAAATATTAAGTTTTTTACCTAATTAATACAAAAAGGGTAATACCGATATACCGATATAACGTAAAGAGCTTATTTGTTCCACTCGTTTGCGACAGTTTATTTTTAACTCCATAAGTGGAAACACCTCCGGACTGAATAGTATTTGTCAATATAAATCAAGACAGTTTTATTTATTTGTGCAAAAATGTTGTTAAAGAATGAAAGAATTTTGAAAGTTTTTCACGAGTATGAAAACTTAAATGATTTTGAAATGGGATTGCTGAAAGACATGGGCGGTTCGTTCGAAAACGCTGGTACGGAGCTGATGGAAATACTTCAAGGAGATTTTTTGAAAATGATGAAATGACATCTTTAATAACAGGTGTTAGTCAAGAGATCATTAAAAGCTTGGCTGTTATCTTGAATGTTATAAATTGCAAGGAAACGGTAAATGGTGAAAAATTTTCCGAATATACTTCAAAGGCTGCTCAACCTTTGACTGAATTGTATCCGCAAAAAAACTTACCCCAACGGTACATAGGATTTTGGCTCATGGAAAGGATTTAATAGAACATTAGTGTTTACCAATTGGAGAGCTATCCGAAGAAGCACAGGAATGTAAAAACAAGGACTACAAAAGGTTCAGATACACTAATACATTAAAAACTTCTCGTGTTAGACAAAATGAAAACCTTTTTAACATGCTAGCAGCCTCCTCGGACCCACTTATTGCATCACTAAGACACGTGCGATCACGAAAGGATTTGGAAAATAGCAACTATAGTCCCGCAATGTTGAGTTTATTAGATATTGATGTAAATATTGAAAATTATTTTGAAGAAAATCAGCAATCAATAGCAAATTTTCAAAATTAACCTAAAAAAAATATAAACAATTTTTTCTTTTTTTGTAATTATGTTAAAAAATAAAAAAAAAAAAACATTAAAAAATGTTACATAGTAGTTTAAAACAATGAAAAATTCTATTTGTGATTGAAAAAAAACCGGGTTTCGCTCCATTTTTAAAGGAAAAACATGCTTGGAAATATTTTCTGACTTTGACCTTGAATATTAAAGCACCACGAACACCCAGCACTTTTGACAAACATTCGTTTTGAAGCTTAAGGTACTCTTTATCATATGCCTAAATTTTTAGAATGGCTCTATTGGTTTAGAAGCTATGATTTTTTGAATGTAAAATGCCAAAAGGCCCCACTGTGGGACGCCCGCATTTAAGAGGGGAGGAGTTAAGACCAGGCGCCCACACTCATCTTACAATAGACAAGACTCGTCATAATGGGCATCGGCACAAACAATAACTACCTGACTAAACAGTCCTATGGGAATGGTGTAGAGTTCAGTACATCAGACAGCAAGTCGCCCAATTCTACAATTCGGCAATAAACAGATCAAGTTCGGTACACCAGACTTCAAGTCACATAAAATAATTCAACGATAAACAGATCCCACGCCAGAGTTGGACTTTTGGACTCAGCAGAGGTCACCAACGACGCCCAATACCAGAGGCTTCATCCAAACATAATCGATATACCCAAAATCAGTCTTCAACCTGAGTGCAACTTGTAACTTCGTTGGAGCTCCGCGATCCTTGTTCATAGTAGTTGTCTTAAAGTCATCCAGTAAAATAAAAGATTTGTAAACGTAAAATAATAAAGATTTTTAAATAAATTTTATTTCTTTCCTACGAAGAACAAGGAAAGTGTTAATTTATAGATATATGCGCCCATATTTATAAATAAATATATATATATATAATTTTTTTTCAGCCATTATTTTCTCTTCCTATACATATATTTCCACCAATATTTATAAAATTCTACATTCTTCTTCCAACTATTTATCTCATATATATATTATATCCATTCTTTATTTTTTATACGTACTTCCGTCTATACGTATAAATCCATTTAATTATTTTTGTAGTCAATCCGTTTTGCCTACTCATACATTTCGATCCGTATTCGTGCATTCGTATCTTGTTCCGCATATACGGGCTCCTTTTTCGAGCCACGAGGGAGAAAATTCTCTCGTACTCATACCAAAGGCCTCGCAAAGTCGAGAATGTCCACGGAGTATGTCCATGGAGCCATCCCACACTGCGACGAAGTCTAACAGTTTCTCATCTCCCTCTGTAACTCCAGAGAAAGTTCGGCCTCCGAAGACTCCGGTGACCGCAAAGCGTACCGACATTCCGCACAAGAACCCGTCTGCTCGCAGCCTCAGCGAATCTCCGAAGTCACATCCGCCCTCGTCCAGCCTTCCTAAGGTTAGCAAATTCTCGGTTAAAGGCTCTAGTGAACACAAAGGTCGGTCCAAGCTCTCGATACAGTCTCAGATTCCGCACGTTATCGTAACGCCCTGTTCTGACGTTCCCGTCACCATATCCGTATCCCAACAGCGTAGAGAACAATCCAACATGTCCCTCTCCCATTTCGTTCTGGCGTGCGACGCGTTGACTATGTTTGAAACCCGTGAGAAGGAAGCTCTAACTTCCCAAGTGCCCTTATTTTCCATTAAAATGCACTTGGAGCAGCTCAAATTCCTTTTGGTCAACCGTCGAGATGGAATACTCCCGTTGTCACAAGGCCTTGACGGCCCAAAAAGACGAGGAAAGTCTAGCAAATATAAAGCACATGAAGGCGAAGCACGAATCTGCTTACGCAGTGTAGTCTAGTCTTGTGCGTCAGCGAACAGCTCCGTCGGGGCCTCCGGGCCATAGAATTCCTCCGTGCGAGTTCGAAACGTTTGAAGGCGACAGTTTAGCATGGCCTACCTTCCGCGACTTGTTCGCTGCCATTTTTTATCGCCAATCCGTACCTGTCGCAAGTGGAGAAGCGCCAAGACACGAGGTGAAGCGAGAACCATGGTGTCTACGTCCCCCCTGACGAACGAGGGCTTCCAAGCCACGTGGGAGAACCTCACCGCGCGGTACGAAAATAGCAGTCTGCTTGTCTTGACTCAAGCCAGACAACTCCTTCAAATTCCCGCGGTGGTACAAGAGTCGGGCAAGGCCTTGAAAAAGCTGTAGACGGCGTTTCAAGGGTGTCTAACCGCTCTTGAGCTCTCGGGTGTTAGTACAGAAAATTGGGATGTCCTACTCATCGCTACAGGCTACAATTCTCCTGTAGGAACAATCAGTGCCAAATAAGACTGTCGTCTCCACTTGGTAAGATTTGAACCAATTCCTCACCGATCGGTATCGTGTCCTGGATGTCACCGAAGAACATAAGACGACACCAAGTGTCCAAGCCATCCCCATTGGCCCCCGCAAATCCTCCGCGACGATGAACTCTGTTTGAACTGTTTCAATCGCTGGCATCAAGTGAAGGGCTGCTCAAGTGCGCATAATTGTCATACGTGCAAGGAGCGTCATCACACCTTGTTGCATCCTAGCGACGTGTCCGTGTCCTCATCGTCGGCTGCGCAAGTCCCACCATTCATCGCCACCGAGCGTAGGCCCGCAAGCGGCCAGCTCACAAATGCACAAAGCTATTTTGCATCCACCCCAGGCAGCGGGCTCTTAGGTACTGCTATTGTCACCCTTCACCATCGTGGTGTGGAGCACCATATTGGTGCGTTGATCGACCGGGGCCGATTCCTTCCTATCCGAGCGGATCTTCAACATGGTCCAGCCAGAGTAATGGAGGATGTGCCGACAAAGTGTTCCTGCTGATTCTGTCCCCTCCGTGTGACCCGCTGAGCAGGATTGAGGTCTCAGCTCTCGTCGTGCAAAGCCGGAAAAAGAGGATGACGTATTCTGCGAGCGGAATTTTCAGGAGACCACCCGAAGAAGGAAGGACGGCCGATATGATGTGTCCCTACCTTTCAAAGGTCCGAATAGTGCCGACTTGGGTCATTTAAGACCGATCGCGCTGGCCCAATTGAATTGACTAATCCATTTTCCCCTCCGTAATTTCTTTTCGTTTCAGTCCTTCAGATCGTCTTTCCATAGCGACATGGCCCCCACGCGTTTGCCGCACCGTAGCAGCAATCGGTCTGGTCCGCACGGGATAAACTCTTACCGATGCCAGGTGTGGCGGGGAGTTCATGCACTGCGGCAGTGTCAATGTTTCCTACGGCTCCGAGCGGTGCTTTTCAACAAGTACTGCTCTAATTGTTTGGCACACGAGCACTCGTCCGACGCGTGACAGAGTCGTCACGGATGCCGACGGTGCGGGCAGAACCACCGCACACTGCTTCATATGGCCGACCAACCACCCAGACGACGCTCCCTAGCCAGGCGTCGCAGCCAGTCACCCTCCCCAGGCCGTGATGTATCACCTCCACAACCTCTATCCTGAGGACATCCAACCAGGCTGTGTGCCCGGTCATATCGGTACTTCCGCAGCCCAAAGCACCGTGTTCGGGTGGGTCGTCCCCAGCTCCTGTGGAATCTAGGCACTCCAGGACACATCCAATATTTGTCCAGGGTGACAATTGCAATATGTTGCAAGGGGGCGGTATGTTCACGCCACGGGGTGAACAGCAGTGATCGGCGAAGAGCAGTGAGGAGTGAGGAGGGTTTTTTGATCCTCGGCGGATACGGTCACTCTAAGAAGCGTGACTTGATTTCTGATGGGAATCGTCATCTTTAATCTGGTACGAGACTTTGATTCGAACACCCGTTCTTTTCTCTTTCCCATTCGAAAATCCTGTGTATATATTTTAAATAGAAACATTTCGTGTGTGTCGGGCTATCTGTGAATAAATATAATATATTAAACGAAGTCCCGCGCGTTTTAATTACTTTATCAGCTCACCGTACCACGAAGAAATTGGCACCCGCTGTATTAATTATTTTATCAGCTCACCGTACCACGAAGAAATTGGCACCCGCTGTATTAATTATTTTATCAGCTCACCGTACCACGAAGAAATTGGCACCCGCTGTATTTCCCTTGGATCCTTCCGCCCCTCTACAAACACACCCAATACACATTTCATGGCCGTTGGAGTCAAGGCTTTGGCCACAGGGCTATCGATATTTGCTGGTGATATAGGGTCATTGTCGGAAGCCGGAACTGTTAAAAATCGAGGTACCGATGAACAAGAACTAAGCAGCGCAACAACAAAATAATATGTGCGTTTGTTAATGTTTTGATATTAATAAGAATGTTAATTTAACTTTAAACTTCGCGATGAATATAGCATAGATTAAAATTGATTGAATTAATTTAATTTAATATGAATATTATAAATTACCAACAGGAAAGAACGAAAAACAGTAGCTGAACGAGAGCGCCAAAAAACACGACCTACTTCGATAGTGACAATATCTGTTTTCTATGTAAGGATTAAAACATCGTGTTTATCTGAAATGCCTTCACCTAATCGTTTTGCGGCAAATCAAAAGCAACCAATCAAGCAATCAAATGTATAGAGACAATAACAATAAATGTCACAGGTGTTGAACACGCTTGGGAGAAAAAGAAAAGTAAAAAAGAAGACAGAGAAGTCATAGAATGTGAGGATAAAGACAATAGCTTGGAGTTGCAAAACAACGTCCAAGATATAAGTCAGTAGTTGTGACCGGAGGTAAGACAGAAGCTGAGGTAAGAAAGTAATTTAACAAAATAAAAATAAATATAAAAAATTAACTTGAATTTAAGGTCCCCGGCAGGACCTCACTTTAGAGGTAAATTAAAAACCGTGGAAGAAAAAGGATATATATATTCCTAAGCCAGTACAAAACGAGGATATTCAGATGGCAAAAAGTAAATTAGATAATGATCATGTAAGAAATAATGGTTGGTTCTTTAAGCTTTCTCATTGTTAATGCCCATCAGGCAACACAGGGGTTAAGAACTGAGGGAGGCGAGCTTTCACATCGCACCGCTCTTCCTACCATGTCAACCGCTTTCCATGCAGAAACAACTCCCCACACTGCTCTCAAAGCGGAATTAGAATTTGCTCTTGGACTTAAGTTAGATTAGTACTCTACTAAAGTGCGTGCCCATTATTTATTGGGAATATATAACAAGAAGAGAAAAATTCATTTGGCTGCCACCATTCAAAAATTAAGTGTTTCGCCGCCCTACTAAACATTTGGTCTTGCGATCTGGATACCAAGATCCTCTCGAACCACAATCACATATGTACATATAATTTTCTTCCATTGACTTTCCAAGTCCAAAAATTACTTTCGCGCATAATTCCTGTATTTATTCGCTTTTTTCCGGTTCAAAAAAAAAATGTTGACCAACTATTTATACTTATATATGTATCCAGTATATAAGGCGCAATATTTGTTCGCCTAATTCGATATTTTTTTTTTCGCAATTTCCATAATTTTACACATATGTATGTCTTTTATGGGAGTGTATGAATGTAGGAATAATATATTTTACAAGGAAATATATCCATTGGAAATCCTGCTACATATGTCAATAGAACTTTCAAAACAATCCATTCTTGTGAAAAGTGTGCTAAGTGAAAAGTGGCACCTACATATATGGAGCTGTAGCATATCAAAAAGAGATATCGCAAAAATATAAAAAAAAAAAAATTATAGAAATTCATAAATTCATCCAATCCATTCACACTTCTGCATAACTCCACAATAAATTCTAGACAAATATATAATACGTTTAAATATATTTGTTCGAGCTCCCTCTTTCAAATTTGTTTGAACATAAAATAAAATAAATAGTACCAGCAAATACATAATTTTTATAAAAGTGGCACAGTTAAAATTCAGACTCTAATCTTGTGAAATATATTTAAACGTCCTTAGTTTTCGAACAAGCGGAAACACATATTCATATACATATATACATTCCATAAAATTTTACTTTTCATAAACATATCTATATAAATAAATTCCATAAAATTTTACATTTCAAATCCATATTCATATAACTATATTCCTATCGCGCAGCCCATGTACGAGCATTAATAAGTCCAGCTTACATAATAAGTGCTACCAAGTTTACGAGCGGTGCAGCGCTCGATTGAGCAAGCTTATTGATGAAGTGTCAGCTCCCACTCCTTCTAACGGCCATGGCTGTGGGAACAATCTTTTGGGGATAAGACAGCCATTCCAGAGTGGGAAGCGATGGATGATTTCCTCACCGAGCGGTCTCGTACTCTGCGATGCGGTTGAAATTACAACAGCAATTGCCATCTCAGTTCCCACGTCCAAAACCTCCGCGGAATCCCCTTCCAGTCCTTCCTGGAGTTAAGAGTTTTAAAAGTCTGTTCTATAAGGCCACTTGCAAACAAAAGTATACTTTCGAGAAGTTCTCAACTCTGCTTGCTAAGTTAGAGACTTGTCATAATTAGCGGACGATTTCCCCTTTGTCCGAAGACCCAACCGATTCTTTGGCCTTGACCCCGCGCCATTTCATAGTAGGCTTGTTGCTATCCGTTGCAGAACCTGAGATGAAGGACCAGGCTGCATCAATCATTAGCCGGTGGCTTATGCGTATCTGTAGGAGTGAAGCGGAATAAATGACGATTTTCTTGTTAAAATCTTAAAGTATACGATCTTTCGGTAGTCAAAGACGACAACCTTTCATTCAACTAATGGCGTCTCAGGGGAATCCACCATACGTATCCCGGCAGTGATGGCAACGTACGTGTCGTCCACCTGCTTGGATTTAATTCTTTACAATCACTCTTGTACATGAATGAATATGTACAGTCATCGGTTGTTCCGAAAACCACATGTCTAAAAATTTAACAAAGGTTTTTATATGTGTAGAGAACACAACTTTAATTTACTTCCAGAAAAATTAAAAATTCTTCATGCACCAAGTAACCTCTCTAGGCCACAAGTGCATTGATCAAGGCATCCTGGTTGATGATAAAAAATATGACGTCATCGAAAAATATCCAATCTCTACATATATCATTCCACAAAAATTTAAATTTCATATACATATTCATATAACTATATTCCTATAATTGAGCTAGCTTATCCATGAAGCGTTAGCTCCCACTCCTTCTAACCGCCATGGCTGTGGGAACAATCTCTTGGGGATAAGACAGCCATTTCAGAGTGGAAAGCGATAGATAATTTCCTCACCGAGCGGTCTCGTACGCTGCGATGCGGTTGAAATTACAACATCAATTGCCATCTGAGTTCCAAACCTCCGCGGAATCCCCTTCCAGTCATCCTATAGGCAAATACCTTTGAAGCAAAGGTAAGGACCAAACACCAGTCCTGCGATCTCTGCTTGAAGGAGAATCATTCTGTGCGTCGATGTTCCCGATACCTTTAGATATCGGTGCCTGAGAGAACTACATTTATAAAGAAAAATACCCTGAGTAGGAATTGTTTTGCAAGAGGGCATCAATTAAAAGATTGTCCGAGTCAGCATACGTTTGCACAAGGGCGCCCGACCGGACAATAATCCAACGCCGGTTCTAACGCAGTCAAGTTCTCACAGTTCTGTCCATACGTACATTACCTCTAAGTCAAGGTCTTCATGAGATAAATTGTTGGGTACAGCTATCGTGGACCTTTGGCACAAGGGGACTACTTTATTAGGGTCTTTTCTTGAAGGTCTGTCACATAAGCATTCGTTCATCGCATGGACCTCCAGTGCAGATAGAGATACAACCGTTGGTCTGCTTTTCGGTATTGACATCATACCGGTGGTAACCCTCACCGGTATACCGCGGTATCCAGACTAGGTCAGTTTCCAAAAGACCACAAGGAAGGATGATTCGGGGAGATATGTTGTCTCACTTCCGTTCCGAGACCCGAGCAACCTCAACCTTGGTCACTCCAGACCAGGTGCAATGGCTCAGTTCCTAAAAAACGAAGGTCGTCACCTAAAAAATATTCCAGGACTGATTACGACGCTGTCATCCAAGAGTATTTGGACTTAAGCCAAATGCGTCAGGTGCCATTTGACGGCAGTAATAAAAATTTTTATTTGCCACATCATACTGTTTTTAAGACCGACAGTACCACAACGAAGGTACGGCTAGTCTTTACGCCTCCAGCAAATCAGTTAGTCTAAGTGACATACTTTACCCTGGTCTGGTGCTCCAGTCTGATCTCACGGCTCAGATTCTCAAGTGGCGTTTTTTGCAAATAGTTCTTAATGCAGACATCATAAAAATGTAATGTATGCTCGATCCAATTCATACGCCATTTCATAGAATCCTGTTCCGATAAAAAAGGGTCAACTTGGTGATTAAATATCCGCAGGCTAGCGGTACTATCAAGTCCTATATGTATGTCAATGATGTCGTGGCAGGGGCTCACAGTGAACAAACCGCAATCGCAATGGTCGAAAAACTTTAAGATGCTCTTGGTTTAGCTGGCTTTCCTTTCCGTAAGTGGACGTCTAATGTGAAGAGCGTGCTGAGTTGCATCCCAAGGTGTCATTTATTGAATGCTGATGACGGATGAGCTTTACTTTGTTATCTCACGCCAAAAAATCAAGCCAGCTTATACTAAGCGAGAAGTCCCCGGCAGATAGCTAAGTTATTTGATCCCGCTGGCTGGCCGACTCCTTTTGTGATTCCGGCCAAAGTATTTATGCAAGAGTTTTGGCTACAAAAGATAAGGTGGGATGATCTCTTGCCATCTGAACGTGAACTCCATCACAAGTTGCAGGATTTTACAAAGAGCTACTCTTTTCGTGACCAGATTCGAATTCCACGGTGGGTTCTTCATGATCCGAGTCTCGTCATCCAATTCCATAGTTTTTGTGATGCTTCACAGTAGGCTTATGGCTAATAACTAAGGCATATCGTGCTGCCTTCTTGCAGGTACATCTAGGGTAGCCCCAGTCAAAACGGTTTTATTGCCCCGCCTTAAGTTATGTGGAACCACGCTAAACTTCCAGCCTGGCTACAGCCTAGGTAATGCTGAAGCGTTTTAGTTATCAGATTCAACAGTCGTCTTGTCATATTAAATAAACCGCCCGCACATGGACAATGTTTGTCGCCAATCGAACAGCAAAAATTGTCAGCGCAACAAGGAGCGTACAATGGAAGCACGTCCGATCAGAGGACAATCCGGACGACCTTCCTAGTAGTGGCCTGAATTCGCTAGAACTGGTACATAACGATTTGTGGTGGCATGGCCCACCGCGGCATGGCCCACAGAGTCTTGACGACAAGCGACCCCACTCCCACTAGGCACAACATGGAGCAGCGGGCATTGATAGTCCATATCGCAATCGCTAAACCAACATATGATCTACTATCCCGGTTTTCCAATCTGGCACCTGCCTTACGAGTCATAGCACACGTGTTCCTTTTTGACGGAAAGTGTTAGAAACTTCCAAATGAATACACCGGAGAGGTGATCTCTAGTAAGATCAGTGTATGAGATCAAAAGTATACTTTCGAGGAGTTCTCAACTCTGCTTGCTTGTCATAATTCGCGGACGATTACACATTTGTCCGAACACCCCACCGATTCTTAGGCCCTGACCCCGGGCCATTTTCTAATAGGCGGCTACGTGAATCTACAGTGGCGTCCAACAGCTGGTGCTTCGTCACAATAAAGAAGGACCGAGCTGAAAGTATTTATTATGTGCGTTGTAAGCTCCAATATTAATCGGCTTTCTTCGTTTATTTTTCCGTCGCCAATAACTTGACTTCATGGTTCCAATACCAAGTTGAGCAAAAGCAAAATGCATTACAGTGGTTAAGTGCTGAGGGAGGCGGGGTTTCACCCTGCACCGCTCTTCGTACTATGCCAACCGCTCTCCCCACAGAAGCGGCTCCCCTCACTGCTCACCAAGAGGGAGAGCAACCAAAAACCCAATCCAACCGATATCAAAATACTAATGCTTCGCGGTCTATAGAGCAATACAACTGCTCAGCAAAGACAGTTTCTCCATATCCACCCTACTCGACGGAAACCTTATCATTCTTAATTACCTGTTAACAGCACTAATCACTTAACAGCATCGAAGGTACCCTTTATGTCCCCTTCCTCAACAATGTAGCAGAAGAAGAAATCGTACAAGAATTTGGCACAGCAAAACCGTTCGGCGTTGTCTTGATAACCTTCGACTTGAACACACACCCCAACAAACTGGAAATTTCCTGGAACACTGTAAAAGTACGCGAATATATTGCAAAACCCGCCAGCTATTGGGTCACGCAGGCAAAAACTGTAATAACCCAGCTATCTGTGTAAACTGTAACACCCCACAGTATTCGCCAATCAATTGCTCTCCATCACAGTGCGCGAACTGCAAAAAATATCAAGAATAGAAAGATATACTAAAAATAAAGTCAATGAGAAAATGCAGCATACGGGGAGCTAGAGCTCAAACAACAAAGAAACGTCACCAACTCTCTTAGTTATTCCCAGGATACTGACCCCACTTCTACCCATTCCCCCACTTATCGAAGAAAGGGACCTAGATATTCTATGTATTCAAAAAAGCAATGTTATATTTCCTGAACCATACAATGGCTTTTTGTTCAATATTCGCTCAATAACAACACACAAAACAAGGAATTGGCTTCTTAATCAAATGTCCCATTCCAAATAACCATATTCCTTTCATTCAACTAAATTAAAACACAAAAACCACGATACTTAACACTTACATACCACCAAATCAAGACTTCACAGTAAACGACCTACTTCTCCCAATATCTAATTTTATTACTCATATAATGCTGTGCGGAGACTTCAGTTCACTAAGAGCACTATGAGGATCTTCAACAACAAATTCCCGGGGAAAAAGGATCAAAAAGCTAAAGGATCAACTAATAAAGAGGGCTTTTTATACATTGAAACATACACCAAGGTGTTTTCAACTTATCCAAAGCAATTTTCGCAGCAGCAAATAAAACTATACCATAAACTAAAGGAATGTTTCAGAAACAGTACTTACCTTGATGGAGTTGTGCACTAAACAAACTCCACGATAATAAACAATCCCAATGGATAATATTTACACGCAACATGAGTCTACGCAACCCTGTTGCCTACAAAAAGCAAAAGACAATATTGCGCCTCCAGCAAAACATCTCGAATCTGATATAACTGTTCTTGAATTCAAAGCAGCATTAGCACAGACAAAAGGCAAAACACCAGACTTTGATCGTATATATTACACTATGTTAAAAAACCTGACAAGTGATACAAATCGCAACCTAAATGGACTCTAAAACCGACCACACCGGTGGTTGTTTACATCATTTCGTATCAGATGTTTTTTCCTTGCGTAATCACGTCACGATTTTAACGATTGATTGTGAAAAAGCATTTCATCGAGTGGGGTATACATGGAGTTCTACACCAACTAATGCTCTGGATGTATTTAATATAGTAAAGGCCTTAATTTCCCACCGGTCATTCCGAGACCGAGCAAACAATATTCTATCCAAACCACCGCAGTTATTTAATCCAATAAGGTTCCCCATTTTCAGTAACTCTGTTCATAATCGCTTTTGATAAACTATACTCGATTGTACAACACTAAAATCTACATGTAGCTATGCAATAATCTATAGCGAACTAGAAGATGCTAGCACTGTAACAAACACCTTTTTAATAGTCAATAAAAAATGCAAATTACTTAACATTTGCCGTCAACATCACTGCCATCATTTATACATATAAATATAGAAACTGTATACACCTTTAGAATACTTGGAATAAAAAAATAGAATAGAAAAGATAAAAAATTTCTATCTTAGGCAACACTGTACAGCTTCAAAAAAATAATTTAGAAGCTAGATTAAACATAATTGAATTCCTTTGTTCAAAATTCTCCTACAAACACTAAAACCTATTGATTAATAGGCTATCTAATCTCCGTAATATTAAATCGTGATATTTTAAAGGGTTTAAAAAAAATGGTTCGCGACTTAACTTTGTAAATTACTGTGTAGCGAAATGTACTCAATACTCAATGCTAACCCAAAAGCTTATAATGATTCAGATATTTCAGATCTGTTTGCCAAATTCTTTCAGTCGATTTATTCAACTACTGCTTCACATCCCTCATCCTATCCGTTCTCAATCCCACATTTAAAATATGTGTTTTTTCCTAGTATTACTGAAGACTGTGTTATTTCTAGTTTATCATCTATGATGTCTTCCTTTGCACCCGGTCCTGACAAAATTCCTAGTTGCATCCTTAAAATGTGTTCGATTTCCCTATCTAACCCATTATCTCGGCTATTCTTTATATCGAGTGATACTTGTAGCTTTCCTGATGTTTTCAAAGAATCTTTTATTATTCCGCTTTATAAAAAGGGTAACAAATTGGCAACAATTTGGTATTGCCAAGCTTATACCGAAGCTGCTTGAGAATATTATTACGTTTTCCCTTCAACACCTATCGAGATCCACTATCTTTCCTTGTCAGCATGGCTTCATGAAAGGTCGTTCCTCGCTTACAAACCTTTCAGAATTGACTACCCTTGTGAACTGACTTAAGTAAGGCTTTCGATACGGTTGCTCATTCTCTTCTTCCTACAAAACACAACCTTATGGTCTTTTAGCCGGAACTATTGGCTTGGTTAACATCGTATCATATTGGCAGAACCCAAAATGTTTCTTTTCGTTCCTAATTAAGCGAAACTGTTCCAGTAATTTCAAGTGTCCCCCAAGGCAGTCATCTGGGCCCACTGTTACGTGGGTACCTATACGATACGATGACCAAGGCCAAGGCCAGGGTTGTTTATAAATGATTTGGCCTTGGCCTTGGTTAACTCACGTGTGCTCATGTTTGCGGATGACGTCAAGATTTGTTATACCTAAAATTATCCTTCTTTCCAACAGTACTTGGAATCAGATCTCGATGCATTCTGTGAATGGTTCCACGTTAATAAAGTACACCTTAATGCCTCTTTTATGACATTCAGTCGTTTATCTCCGTTCTTAGCTCATTATACTCTTAAGTCTGATCTGTTAGATTGTGTATCATCATTTAAAGACTTAGGCGTTATGTTTGACCCAAAACATTCATTTAATTTTCATATATCTTCAATTGTTAATAGAGCATTCAGTCTTCTTGGCTTCATAAAACGTTGAGCAAAAGAATTTGATGACCTCTATGTAATGAAGGTTTTATACACTTCGTTAGTTCGCCCTACTCTACAACAGGGGTAGGCACGCATACAATTAAAAATGAGACTTTGCATTTGTGTGTGTGACAACAAACACGAAGTAAGAAACTGAAAAAACAGTCTAGCAAACAAAAAACGCATTGCGCATCGCCCTCCATATTTTCAATAATAAAAAATATTTTTTCCCAATCGGCATTAAACAATTTTTTTTTTGGTGTATTCCAGTTAGCCGCATTAAAAAGGTGTTGCTTCATCAAATGCTGAACAGCAACTGATTTTTTTTTTTTTTGTTTGGCAATCATTGTTTTTCCTGACAAGCATCAATCAAAATTTTTTTTTAAAACACCTCCACCGGGTCGGGGATGTTTATTTGAGTATATATCTTACTTTTGTTCAACTAATTGTTATCTGTTTTTTAGTTAAAGCTTTATCGTCGACTGCTCTTTTAGTTGACGTAAATAAATAAATAAATAAACTAGAAAACCCGGCAAACGTTGTTTTGCCATATAAATAATTTTCTATTAATTTCTAGTGTAGACAAAAAATAGCTTACTTATCTATATATATAAAATTCTCGTGTCACAGTTTTCCAAGCCATACCACACGCTTCGCTGTGCCCCGCCTGATTAGGAATCTTTTCCCAGTTTGCCCCCACCTCCACTATTTCTACTTTGACAAAACGCATTAAATTGTTTCGATTGTGGAAAAGCTCCTGTAGCTGCGAGATGATGGACCTGCTTACGGAGGTATATATTCCAGATCGTGCATTGGCTTCGTCTCTATCATCACCATCACATCACATTTGAAGAAATTTATGTTCACTATTTGGAAAGGGGAGCGGGGCGCCAGCTTTGTGATAGATTTTCTCTTTGACTTTGAAAGTTGGCATGAATTGGGCAGCCACAATTTCCGCACCAAATGACGTCATTTGGAAGCAGGAATTATATTTCCCAATGTTTGATAGTAAATGATTGGATTCAGTAGTGGATCCGGAAAGTAGTGTTCACAGTGGCAATGGTGGTGCTTCAAGTTGAGGTAATTTGATTTTGCCGCAGCACAACACATTTCTTTCGTTTCATTATTGAACTTCAGAGCCTGACAGTAAGGACAGACATGACTCTTCTGGCCAATGACGACATAGCGGCTGGAGCTATAATCAACAGCTGGGTCATATCGAAATGCAATACGATGGTATTGCTCATGTCGATCCAGTCTTATCTCAGCTACCCTTCCCCTATGCAGTTTACTTCTTTGCAAGCGAAGCAATTGAATTGGTGCAGACCGCAACTCTCGGGCTCGCAAACGCTCATGCTCAAGCCTGGCTGCACGCCTTTCGGCTGGTTCCAATAGGAATCCTCTGCTTTGCCTTATCCAATTCTCGCTCTTCTTCAGTCCTATTCGAAACATTGCTTCTGATTCTTTCTGCGTTGTGAGTACGACGACACAAATTCGCTTTTTTAAGAGGCATTATTTCGTTAGTAACTTTTTGTTTGTAACGTGGTTGACATGTAACTACCCCCGCCTACTGTGAATGGAATTGACATTTGTTACTCGCGTTTTTTTAAATATGCAAAATTAAATGTAAATTTTTCAATATGTCTGAGAGATTTTCTTAATATTTTTTTCCGTAATAATAACCTAATAACAACAAATACGACAAAAAAAAATTTGTGAAATCGGTCCAGACATTCACGCGTGCAGCCGTGACCAAGGAAAACGGGTTTCATTTTTATATATATATAGATATATAAGAAGATGGAGGAGTTTTAGAAACATCAGATTTTATTGTCAGGAAATCAAAGCCATTATATTTCGAGGAGACACTTGAGCTTCTGGAAGGCAATTGGGGGAATTTTAAAAAAGTCATCATGAGCTGATAACCAAACTAAACAACGTGCCAACCGCACTACTAGAGTCATTGTCCAAAGCCTTAAGACATATAATGCCTGAGGAAAAAATGAACTACAAATCTGTAGTCGATAAATTATGAATGCAAGTTAAGGTAATCCATTATGATATTCATTGGCTAGATGCTGGATATGATATAACTAAATCCCATTCCATGATATGTATAATAGTATTCCCATTCCAAAATTTGATGCAGGATATCTAAACCGGCATGTCATTTATAAAAGGAATTCTATATTTAATTGTATACGCAATAGAGAAAATGTGCTATTTCAAAACAATCCTTTCTAAAGAAACAGAGAGGTTATTTAACCATCTCGAAATAACAGATGCCAACTATAACACTGCCTGGTCCGTACTGCAAGAATAATAATATATTGATATTATTAAACCGTTCCCTATCCTAGATCCAATGATCTAGTAACAGCCATACTGACAAAGCTGTTTGATCATCGTCTGTGGGAAATGACGAAGCTTTTGTAAAGATCGTGCATAGTAGTATTTATTAATTATTGCAAGGTTTAAGAAATCCAGCCGTCAATACGGAAACGTCAAAAGCTTTTTAATGTTTCACATGACAAAGAAACTAGACAGATTCAACAGCACTTTATATAAGCAATCTCCCTCAATCACAAGATATCTGCAGAAAACAAAGGATTTCTTATCGTTTTTGGAACAGAGCAACGATAGTCGCAACAGCGAAAAATGAAATGAAAAATGAAAAAAAAAAAAAGACATGCTCATCATCATGAGGGGCAAACACTACCTTGTGTGCTTTCTTTGAGAAATCGAAGCACAAACTCTTCCAATGTGAAAAGTTTAAAATAAAGTCCGCAGCAGAGCGGCTTAATTGGGTGCAGAGACAAAAATGATGTGTCAATTGCTCCAAGCTGGAGCATATGGCAAAAAATTGGTCATGGAGGGGATGCTTCAAATGCGATTGAAAACATAAACACATCTCAGAGACACTGGTAAAAAAGTTATCGTTAAAAATTAACGAGACTCATATACACACAAATGTGGCGGTTGACACAGATAAGTAAGCTTGGTTGTAAGGTCAAGATACAACAACTTCACAATGCTAGTTGAGGCATTTGTACTGCCACATGTAATAGGTGATCAACCCACAGAAAAAATAACGGAGAAAGTATATAATAACATATAACAACATAATAAGCCAGGAAAAATTGATATGCTGTTGGGAGCTGATGATCACTATGCTATACTGCTACTAGAAAGGAGACGGGGCAATCGAAACTGTCCAACATTACAAAATTTAGAGTTTGGATGGATTGTTGCTGACAGAATTAATATGTAAACGTCAGCTTTAATCACCTGTGTGGTATGCATTACCAATCCAGAGGAATCTCTAGAAAGATTCTAGCAGCTAGACACACTAGAGCCAATGAAAAGCTACAGGAGTCCGGAGGAAAAGTATTGATAAAAATTCTTCCTTGATAACCTTCTAGAAATTCTGAGACCCAAAGGTTTTAATTTATGATAATGGTGTTCAAATTGCAGTCAAATTCTAAAAGAGATTCCAAAGGAAAATACGATTGCTAACAGCAATCTAGGTAATACACTAGATCAAACAAGTGTTAAAACATTGGGAATCATATGTGCCCCCCGAGAAGATCAACTGTACAAGAGGAATAACCAGGCGGGTGGTGCTAAAAATTTCGATTCCCTAGGCATCTCTACCGAGAGGATGTAAAGGCATGAAAATTTCTAGGCATATTTTTGATAGTAACGTCTCTACCACAAAGGAACTGCATACAATTGTTGATGCATCAGAAAAGACGTATCTAGCTGCACTTTATATCCGATTAACCTACATATAAGAATAGCCAAATCGGTTAGATTGTTGTGCAGCTGTACTACGGATAGAAAGCTGAACTCAAGGATAGAGTCAGACAGGAGCTTCAATTAAAATCAGAAATTGCTCTGGTCAGACTCAACAGTGGTACTGTCTTAGATTAATTCACGGCATCACATTTCCACACGTTTGTGGTTAATCGGTACATGCACTCTCACATCCAAGGCAATGCACTCTCACATCCAAGGCAGCTGATGTTCATCAGCCCAGCTTAACACAATACATTATAGTATGGACCAATATTTTTGCATGGATGACAATGTAGCTGGCTGGATTTGCATATGAATTACGGTATTTAAAAAAACGATGCAAACATGTAATTATACGAGTTGCAACTGGACTACGACAAGCACCCGGAGCAAAGGAAACAGGAATCCATATCCCCTGCAGTATAATGATCCGGTAGTATAAATAATACTACGGAAACTTCATGAAGAAAATCTTCACTGTGGACATGAAGCACTACGCGGAATAGCTCGGCAACAGTATCACATCATTAAAGTGAAGCCGATGGTCCGGAATGAGATCCAGACGGCGTAGCATGCACCAAGTACCGGCCTCAGTTCTTTAAACAAGTCATGGGCGACTTATCTGAGCACCGGGTATCTCAGAATAGCCACTTTCTCAACGCCGGAGTAGACTATTGTGGACCATTCTGGATCCACCATAAAGTTCGAGGAAAACGTCCTGACAGAGCTTACATTGCAGTATTTGTATGCTTTGCAACCAAGGCAGTCCACCTGGAGTTGGTCGAAGACCTGTCCACCTCCTCATTCGTAGGTGCGCTTCAGCGCTTCATTGGACGCAGAGGAAGATGTCAGACATTGTACTGCAACAATGCAACAAACTTTGTTGGAGCAAACAACCAACTGAAGGAGCTGAATGATACTATACACTCAGAGAAGGCAGCAGATACTATTAAGGAGTTTTGCAACAAAAACGTATCGACAGCAAATTTAACGTTTGAACAACTGTCTACTATTATTGTCAATGTTGAAGCAGTACTGAACTCTCGCCCGTTAACCCCAAACTCAGACGATCCCAACGACTTGACAGCTCTAACCCCAGGCCATCTATTGAGCCAGAGCCAGTAACACAGCGATCCATTCCAGAGCAATGGGAATTAGTGCAACGGCTTAAGCATACATTCTGGAGACAATGGTCTCAAGAGTACCTACAGGAATTGCAGGGTACATCCAAATGGAAGAAACCATATAACAATGTCAAAGAAGGCATGATGGTAATTCTAAAGGAGGATAAAGTGCCAATCTTGCAGTGGCCGATTGGACGAATTGTTAAATTATATCCAAGCCTGGATGGATACGTCCACGTGGTAGACATTAAAATAGCCAGAGGCACCTACAAGCGTGCCATTCATAAATTGGCTCCCTTGCTTAGAGAGATAAAACGGATAAAACGTCAAATCGAAGCAGATGATACAGTAACCAATTCCCAACATGGAACAACAAATGAACGACATAACCAAGGTCCAGGACAATGCGGTAAAGGCATTGCAATGGTATATCACGCTAACTACTCAGATGACAGTTATTGCAGGGAATTTGCAACGAATTCAAACGGAAATTTCCCGTGTATTTACGGATGCCCATCATAGCAAAATAAGCCCGTTACTACTATGACCAGGCCAGCTTCGGGGACATCTCAACCAACATCTTCCGTTTGCTTTGGATTTGCCAGTTCCAGATAACGACGTCTTGCAATTATATGCCTTAATGAAGGCACAAGGCACAATCGCAAACAATCATGTAATATTTAAAGTCACATTTCCATTAGTGGCAACGCAGGCAGTGCACCTGTATAACCTAGTACCCATTCCAGCAATTGGAACTCATGGGATTGTAACTATGAACATTAAAATTCCCAATATTGCTGTCAACAAAGAACAGAATCAATACATTGGGCTCTCAAGAGCAGATTTGGACCGATGCCATCAGCTCAACAATGAGCAATATATTTGTTTTAATAAACAAACGACATTTACAGCTAATAGCAACTGTGAGTTCCAGCTATTCAAAAACGCAAAATCATCAACTTGTCAAATACAACACACAAACAGGTCATTCGTGTGGTATGACAATCAAAGAACTTTCAAGCAAAGAGAAGATGGGAAAACAATAGAATATTAACGACTTGGTGGCAATTAAAAGAGCACAGTCTTGGGACTTAAACTAAAAGCAAAGTATTTCAAAATGCTCATCAGCAGACTTTGCTAAAGAATGCAAAAATGTAATGGCTATAAAATACCTTCAACGATAAAAAACATTGTTTAAATTCTACTTTTCTCCTACTTTGAAACATTTGGACTAAATATAGTGGTTAAAGTTCAACGTAAAGGACGTATCACAAAAAATAGTGAATTTTTGAACTCACAGTGACCTGTGACGATAATATACAAGATGTCACTATCAACAAGACTGGATTGTTAACTCTAGACCCGACGTGTACAGCAAGGAGTTCTGCTATCCGAATAACAGGTCACCGTATAGCTACGACAGACACAATGAAATTGTCATATGTGTGCCTTGGCAACTTTAGCATTGGCCCAACAAAAGCAGCGCCAACAACAACACAATTCGCGAAGATGCAGCTAAGCTACGACGAACTAAGCAACATTCAAGGAAAACTGGAAACTAAGCAAAACTGAAAGTTACCAGGAGACCCCAGCCAGCCGGCACACCAAGTTATCGTGTCCTACGTAGCGCGAACAATACCATTGGTTCTTGTGATGATATATGGAATAAGGAGGTGTTCCCGAACCTCAAGGTACAATGGCCCAGAGCAGACAACCGTGGGGATCGTCAATCCTATTCCAACTTCCGCTGCAGCAAATCCAGCCCCCAGCAATTTTGCGGTCAACGTTGGATAACGTTGAACAGGTGTTCAACGGCCGGAAGTATGTTGGTGGTGTTGAGATTGTATAAAATACGATAGCAATAAGACAATCATAATATAGAACAAATAGAAATGTAACCCGATTATAGATATCGATGGCTCATCAGTCATAAGTAGATCTGATATGGTCAGCAGTTAACAATAAAGACCTAGTTAATTAAGCTGCTATGGTTAGCTAAGCAATAAAGACGTACTTTGCTGACCCAACACTATGTCGAACTATGCACTGGTGAGCTCTCTATTTTTACTATAAAAGAAATGCATTATTCTTAGTAAGATCAGATACCGATTGTAGCTACATCGGGTGTGCATCGCTGTGTCTTTGGCCCCCAATCTCTACCTTTGTAATCTCACTCCGACGTCCACCCAATTTATGTGCTGGTTGAGACAACTTTTAGTCACTGGTTTATGTGCTAGTGCCTATTTTCATATTAATAAATAAACATTAAATAAATTCAATAAATACTAACGTCTTTCATTGAACATTTACTATATTCGGCAAAATGGGTAGCCCATCGAAAATAATTGCATCTTCCCCCCATAGTTTTATACCAGTCAACACTTCTCCTTCTCATTAAAGTGCAGAAAACGATACCAGTGATCATGAAGGATTCATTGTGTTAATCCATTGATGTGTACAGCATATTGTCTTTAGTATTTAGCTTCTGTTACCGTGCACTTTATTTTTCATTATATAATGTTCACATAGGAAAGTATACAGAGGAGAAAGAACCTCGATCTTCCGACGAGCTATCACAGAGCGCAACATAGTGCACAAACATCGAATCTCTTTCAGTATGAATATATGAACTTTATAACAAAATTTAATTATGTACGAAATTTAGGATGTATGAAATTTTCGGATTGATCAACCCAAAATTAATGCGCCTGATGTCCTTAAGTCCTTTACGTTGAACTTTAACCACTCGATTACTGCTAGAAATTTGCATACCTTTGTAAGTGTTACGATGGAATGACCAAACCAGGCATTCAAATAATTGTTATTAAATTATACTGCATAAAAATTAGAGAGATAAGTTGACTGTTCCTTGATTTTGTTGTTAATACGTATGGAAAGTATCCGTTAGAAATAAATTTACAATAGATTGTTGTTAGAAAGAAATAATTGAAAACTACAATATGGCTGTTCGTCATAGCCCAGGTATATACCAGGATATACATACCACCTGTATAGAAAATGTGTATACTGATAAAATAAGAAAGTAAGATTGAATGCTATTCAGATATCGGCCAAGACACAGTGTAATCATTGGTTTCATGAAAATTGTGTAACCCATAAGTCTTACAATTTTGGGTAACTGTCTTAATTGTCATGAACAATATAGTTCAGAGTCTTTACACAGGCTATATATGTGAACTTAGCGGTTGAAGTGGTTGAGGCAGGATAGCAATTGCAAAAAGTGCCAATACAACTCCGAGCCACGAACGAGTCGCGAGACCGGAACAAGGTAGACCAACTGGCAGAGGAGATTTTACGCCAAAGGCAATGCAAAAAAACTATAATCGAAATGTGCAAGGTGCAGCGTCCAACTTAGGAATAACACAGTTTCCTCTGCCGAAGACGGTCAAACAGTTCCTAGGTCTAACCGGATGGCATCAACGTTTTATTGAAAATTACGCCAGTTTTAGTTACCCGCTAACTGAATTGCTTCGTAAGGCAAAAAGTCGAAGTCTCAAATGGAACGAGAAGGCGTTGCAAGCGGTTAACATCCCCACCCATTTAAGTAACACCAGACTTTTCTAAGCTTGTTGTGCGATGCTAATTCATATGCGCGTTGGCTCAAAAGCGAACCGAAGACGTTGAGATGCCCATATCGTACATGTTTACTAAGCTCACCACAGCTCCAAAAAAATATTCCGTTTCCGAACTGGAGTGTTTAGCTGTCATTAAAGGAATTAAACAGTTGCGTCCATAGAAAGACAGGATTTGTTGGTATTGACCGTCTTCACTGTGGACATGAAGCACTACGCGGAATAGCTCGGCAACAGTACCACATCATTAAGGTAAAGCCGTTGGTCCAAAATGTGATCCAGGGCTGGGCAGGTTTGAGGAAAACGTTCTGGTAAAGCTTATATTGCAGAATTTGTATGCTTTGCAACAGAGGCAGTCCACCTGGTGTTGGTAGGAGACCTGTCTTTGTAGGTGCGCCTTAACGCTTTATTGGACGCAGAGGAAGATGGCAGACGACAATCCAACTAACTTTATTGGAACAACCCAACTCGAGGAATTGGCCGATAAGCAGCAGATACAATTAAGGAGTGTTGTAACAAAAAAGGGTGCAATTTCACTTTATACCACAAAGCATTGCTAAAAAACGTATCGACAGGAAACGTATGGTTTCAGGAGTACCTACAAGATTTGAAAGGTACATTCAAATGTGATAAATGTCAACAATAATGGCAAAGAAGGCATGACAGTGATTCTAAAAGTTGGCTCCTTTGCTTAGAGAGACAGGGATAAAACGTAAACTCGAGGCAAATGACACATTTTTCAATACCTGCCGTTTGCACTGACAATCTGCCTAATGATGTTATTACTTTCTATAGCGTTGACACAAAGGACCAACATAACCCAATTTATCCCCAAACCAGCCATATACTACGACAGAACTGGAACAGGAAGGATTTCAACATCTGACTGGACTATCTCACAACACCAGGCATATGTTATTGACACGACAGCTTCGGGACAACTGAAATAACTTAAGACGTATCTTCCATATCGTTTAGAGTTGCCAGTTACAGATGAAGACGTGTTGCAATTATATGAGGCACAATCGCTACCGGAACCGTCAACAAACAACAGACTCAATACATTTTGGTCTCAAGAGCAGATTTGGAACGATGCCATCAGCTCAACAATGAGCATAATATTTTTTGACAAACAAACGACTATTCAAGACTATTCAAAGACACGAAATCGTCAAAGTGTATATAACAAACAGATATTATAAAATCGGGAAATATTTCCACTACTGTCACCATTAAGAAGACTGCATTGTTAACTCTACACCCGATTCTTTTGATTGCATAAGGAGATGCTACCAAACCCTAAGGCACAAAGGTCAATAACAGACAACCGTAAAGATCGTCAAACCTATATGACTCCTGCTGCGGCAAACCCAGCCCCCAGCAATTGGGGTCAACGTTGGATAACGTGGTGGAGTATTTTGGTGTTTAGCTTATATATAATATAATATTACGATAACACAATTATAAAATAGAACAACGGAAATGTATATAAAGATTAAGTGGAACAAGTTGTGTAACCCAAATTAAGATAACGATGGCTCATCAGTCATAAGTCGACCTGATATGGACAGCAGTCAACAATAAAGGCCTAGTTAATTAAGCTGCTATTATCAATAAAAACGTATTTTGCTGACCTTACACTATGTCGAACTATGTACTAGTAAGCTCTCTACAAAAGAAATGCATAATTCTTAGCTACATCGGATATGCATGGCTATGTCTTTGGCCCCCATCTCTAACTTTTGAATTCTCACTCCGAAGTCCACCCAACTTATGTGTTGGTAGCGACAACTATCAGTCACTGGTTTATGTGCTAGTTTACACCGAAATAAATAAATATAAATTTCAAATCAAGAAATACAAACGTCTTCATTTAACACTTCTTTAATCTTGTTGCAGAATTGCCCTTTGTCCTTTGTCCTTTATCAAATAAGAATGTCAATAACGATATTCGTTTAATTTTTATCGATAGGGTAGCAATCAATCCAGAAGATAGAGGTTTGAGCTTTAAAATGATTTCTTTTATTGCCAAATAAGTTTGTTCTTTTGTTAATGAATAAAAATGTTAATCTAAGATACCTAAAAGTGATGTGGTGTTAGGATTTATTTAGTTCCAGTGGACTCAGCTCTACATTAGTTAACTTAGTAATTATCATATATTAAAAATCTTATATTAAAGCCTTCGCTGTAAGGTTTAATAAAAGCAGTGGCGTGTTCACCCCTTGCAACATGTTGCAATTGTCACCCTGGACAAATATAGGATGGAGAACGGCAGCGTCCTGGCGCGCCTAGATTCCACAGGAGCCGGAGACGACCCATCCGAACACGGTGCTTTGGTCTGCGGGAGTACCGCTATGACCGGGCACACAGCCTGGTTGGAGGACCTCAGGATAGATGTCCGCCCCGAGCACAACGGACACCGACGCCGGCCGATAAAAGTTTGGAGCGGCCAGGCTCAGAGCGGAAAGTTTTCCCCGGACCGACGCCGACATTTCCCAGATGGGAGTGCGGATGAGCAGATTCTCTTCTACATGGAAAATGACGTTCCGCCGGAACGTATGATCGGACCTCGATTCGACGACGGCCGTACACGCTTGGTCGACACCGACCTTGGTCACGGTCAGCCCCAGGGAACGGGCAAACGAGGTGTTGATACGGCTGTCCGCCGCACACGCATCTAGGAGGACACGAACCTGCCTCTTAGAGATCGACTCCTTCAATGGTGGGACCGCTACGGTGAAGAAGAAGACGTCCTCGGAAGCTTGCAAGCGAATTCCCAAGGTTTTGCACGGAGTCTTGAGTCTTCCAACTCGAGAAAGTCCTCCCGCAGTAGGTGCTCTCTTGGGATGGCCTGAAGTATTTCCTTCTTTCTTATTGGCAGTCCACTTCCAAAGCGGGAGGCACGCAGATTGAAGGGCTGCTTGAAGCTCTTTCATGGCGAGACGGGCGCCGTCAACAATTGTAACAGGACTCGGATCGCCAGTACGGCGCGCAGTTAACCCCAGACGTGACAGTTTGTAGCTCATAGTCCTGAATACTGCCGCAACGATCTCGGTAGAGGATCCGCTGAAAAGGAGTATGCCTGGGGTCGACTCGGATTTGTCGATACATCTGCGTGATGTCGGCATTAAAAACGAACTGAAAGAACCGCCATTTTAGTATTTGAAGGGTAAGATCGGCCTGGAGAATAGGCCCGGTGTGCGAGACATCGTTAAGGCTGACCCCTCATGTGGATGGACTCGACGCATTAAATACCACGCGTACCTTGGTGGTGGTGCTGTCGGGCTTAAACGCCGCGCGATAGGGGACATAGAAGGTTTTCCCATCCTAAAGCGGCGTCACCCGAACCATATGGCCCAATTCCTCGTACTCCTGAATGATGGCATCGTACTGCGTTTTTGTGACGGGATCCTTGAGAAGACGTGCTTCATTTCGCAGGAATTGGGCCAGCGCGATCTGTCTTGAATGACCCAAGTCGACACTATTCGTACTTTTGAACGGTAAGGAGACAACATATCGGCCGTCCTTCCTTCTTCGGGTGGTCTCCTGGAAATTCTGCTCGCAGAATACGTCATCCTCCTTCTCCGGCTTGGCGGGAAGGTCTTCCACCTCCCAAAACATGGTGAGGAGTACATCAAGCCTTGCTTCCAGACTGACACCGGAGGATCAGGCATAATAGCCCCACACAAAACCCTTCCGAAGATAGTTTCTAACCCGACGAAATCACTAATATCCTTTTTGATTCGCAATCCGAGGATGTGGGGAAACAGATCTACACCGATAATCATATCAATAGGCGCGGGGCAATCGAGACACTGCGTCGGAACCGTGTTAAGGAATGGAGCCGCTGGGATGGCCCCCGACAATTTGGACACGACCAGAGCTGAGACTTCAATCTTGTTCAGCCTGTCATGCGGAGGAGACAGCATCAGCAGACACACTTTGTCGGTACATCCTCCATCACTCTGGCCCATGCCAGTAACCGTGGCGTCTACTGGATAAAAGGGGGACTGGACCATGCTGAAGACCCGTTCGGATAGGAAGGTGGAATCGGCCCCCGAGTCGATCAACGCACGAATATGGTGCTCCACACCACGATGGTGAAGAGTGACAATAGCAGTGCCTAAGATCCCTCTGCCTGGGGTGGATGCAACATAACTTTAAGCATTTGTGAGCTGGCCGCTCGTGGACGGACCCTCTGTGGCGATGAATGGTGGGACTTGCGCAGTGGCCGATGAGGACATGGACACGTTGCTATGATGCAACAACGTATGATGACGCTCCTTGCATGTATGACAATTATGCGCACTTGAGCAGCCCTTCACTTGATGACCGCGAGCAAAACAGTTCAAACAGAGTCCCTGCTGTCTAATGGTTTCCGAAACGCCTCTGGACAGGCATGTCAAGGAAACTTGGGCAAAGCCGAATTGGGTGGTTTTCCCGATGGAACAGCTTGCTAGACGACGGTTTGAGCTGAGCTTTCGCGGTGAACGCTTGGACCTTCATCGTCGCGGAGCATTTGCGGGGGCCAATGGGGATGGCTTGGACACTTGGTGTCGACTTATCATATTCGGTGGCATCCAGGACACGATACCGATCGGTGAGGAATTGGTTCAAATCGTACCAAGTGGAGACGACAGTGTAATTTGGTACTGATTGTTCCCACAGGAGAATTGTAGCCTTTGGCAACTTGCTAGTGCATATGGCGATGGGTAGGACATCCCAATTCTCAGTACTAACAAGAGAGCGGCTAGACACCCTTGAAACGCCGTCTACACCTTTCTCAAGACCTTGCCCGGCTCTTGTGCCACCGCGGGAATCTGAAGGAGTTGTCTGGCTTGAGTCATGACAAGCAGACGGCTATTCTCGTACCGTGCGATGAGATTCTCTCTCGCGGCTTGGAAACCGACATTCGTCAGGGGGGACTTAGACACGATGGTTCTCGCTTAACCTCGCGTCTTGGCGTTCAAGTCGTAGAGCTTCTCCACTTGTGACAAGTTCGAATTGGCGATATAAATAGCAGCGAAGAAATCGCGGAAGGTGGGCCATGCTAGGTTGTCGCCATCAAACGTTTCCACCTCACACGGAGGAATTCTATGGCCCGGAGGCCCCGACGGAGCGGTTGGCTGACGCATAAGACTCGCCGTCTGTGCCGAGAGCTGTTCGATGCGTTCTCCGAACAAAGTCCCGCATCGCACATACACCGCGTAAGCGGATTCATGCTTCGCCTTAATGTGGCTTATGTTGGCTAGGCTTTCCTCGTCTGTTTTGGCCTTGAAGGACTTGTGACAACGGGAGTATTCCGTCTCAACGGTTGACCAAAGAGAGCTTCCTTCTCACGGGTTTCAAACATAGTCAACGCGTCGCACGCCAGAACGAAATGGGAGAGGGACATGTTGGATTGTTCTCTACGCTGTTGGGATACGGATATGGTGACGGGAACGTCAGAACAGTGCGTCACAATCACGTGCGGGATCTGAGTCTGGATTGAAAGCTTGGAACGACCTTTTTGTTCACTCGAGCCTTTAAACGAGAATCTGCGAACCTTAGGTAGGCTGGACGAGGACGGACGGGACTTTGGAGATTCGCTGAGGCTGCGAGCAGACGGGAACTTGCGCGGAATGTCGGTACGCTTCGCGGTCACGGGAGTCTTCGGAGGCCGAACTTTCTCCGGAGTTACGGAGGGAGACGAGAGACTTAGGCGCAGTATTGGATGGCTCCGTGGACATACTCAGGGGACGAGCTTACCGACGAAGTCCGAATTTGCGAGCTCTTTGTTTTGGAAAAACAACAAAAAAGAGAAGTGTACTGTATGAGTACGAGAGAATTTCCTCACTATGAACCGCAGAATTGAAGGAGAATTATCTCACGGAAAAGGAGCCCTTTTAGTGAAGTTATATGCGGAACAATATACGAACGCACGAATGCGGATCAAAATATACACGTAGGCAAGGCGAATTGATTACAAAAAATTTAGATGGATTTATAAGCATCGATGGGAGTACGTATAAAACAAAACATGGATAAAATATAAATAAAGATATATAGGGACAAGAATATAAATTTTATATAAATTATGCTGGAAATATGTATATATATGTATGGGCAACTAATGGGCGGAAAAAAAAATTAAATATTTGTATATAATTATTTATAAATATGGACGGATATATATATATGGGCACAATAAAGGCTGGAAAAAATTATATATATATGTATTTGGGCACAAAAATGGCTGGGAAAAAAATTATATATATATGTATTTATTAATATGGACGCATGTACATATGGGCAAAATAATGGACCAAAAACAAAAAGAATTATATTTATATATTTAATTATAAATACGGACGGATATATATGTATGGGCAAGTAATGGCCGCAAAAATGATATATCTGTATATTTATTTATAAATATGGACGGATATATATTTAGGCGAAATAAAGGAATCGGAAATAATGTAATTTGAAATTGGCGCACTCGAGCCGCCTATCGATATCACGACTCGACTCACGTGTCACCACTACTCCGAAACAGCTGCCGGCCAATGTTCATATATTTGTTTTTGTTGATTAATTGTTTTATAATAATTTTTTGTGGTTGTGCGGAAACCAAAAAAACGGACGCTTTGCACACACCGCGAATGTTGTGCGCGAAAGAAAGAGTAAACCATGTAATTTGAAATTGAGGCACTCGAGCCGCCTATCGATATCACGACACGCGCGTTGTTCAAAAAACGTAAGTAATTTGTTATTTAGCTAACTCGATCGGATGATAGGAAATTCAATGCACTTGTTGGGTTTCTTTCCTTTTATTTTTAAATAAATGTCCGGCACACATCAACATATGACGATGTATGTATGTATTTATATGTACAGGTATGCGGATACGTGCGTGAGGAAATTAATTGGACAACTGGACAATTGAAATAGTTCTAACACACACGAAATCGCGGTGAACACTTTAATTAATTTTTTTTTTATTATCTCTTGATCTTTTACGCGGACTTGGCGAACAGCTGTGGAAAATACATGTACATGTGGGTGTAACAAGTTTTACATATGTATGGTTGCATGTACATATGTAAGTGGATGGAGAAAATAAAAGTGGAATTGGACAAGTGAAAAAAAGTGAGTTGGCGTGGAAGGGAAAAATGTTGGACAAACACACTAAGGATCGGGAAATACCATATAACCTTTGGGACAGGTCAGGTATGTTCATACAAGTATATAAAAGTGTGTAGGTCGCTATGGAAGAGCGAGAAGAGCTGGAGGAGCGGAAGGATATCCGGCTCGAAGGACCAATGATTGTGGAGGGGCGGAAGGATCCAATGATACTATAATGTTGGCGGGTGCCAATTTCTTCTTGGTATGGTGAGCGAGTGATTAATTAAGAACGCGCGAGAATTTCGCTTAAAAAATTATGCTTTATTCAATATTCATAGGTAGCCCGACATACACGAAATGCTTCGAGTTGAAGTATACCATAGGTTCGAAATAGATATCTGAAGGAAAAAAGGAACGGGTGTTCGAATGCAAATCTCGTACCAGATTGAAGACGGCGATTCTCATCAGAATCCAAGTCACGCTCCTTAGCGTGACCGTATACGCCGAGGCTCAAAAAACCCTCACACTTCTCACTGCTCTTCGCCGCTCACTGCTGTTCACCTGATGGCGTGAACACCATTCCTTACATGTCGATCCTGCCTAAAATGTGCAAAAAGATCCCGAAAACTGGCAAATAAATTCTGCCATCCTATAAATACCCCCAAATTCAATGCCAAAGAGCCACAAGGAGGCCCCGCAACAGGCAAAGCCTTTGACAAACGAGTAATGCCGGGCCTGACAACCGGCGGAGCTTGCCCTAAGTAGGGCACAGGAGAAACAGCTTACCGCCATTCCACTGGTGCTAAGGCCAAAAAGGCAAGGAGAAAACCAGTTACACTTCCATCGGCAGAGGGGTGCCCTTGTACCGATCGGTGAGGAATTGGTTCAAATCGTACCAAGTGGAGACGACAGTGTAATTTGGTACTGATTGTTCCCACAGGAGAATTGTAGCCTTTGGCAACTTGCTAGTGCATATGGCGATGGGTAGGACATCCCAATTCTCAGTACTAACAAGAGAGCGGCTAGACACCCTTGAAACGCCGTCTACACCTTTCTCAAGACCTTGCCCGGCTCTTGTGCCACCGCGGGAATCTGAAGGAGTTGTCTGGCTTGAGTCATGACAAGCAGACGGCTATTCTCGTACCGTGCGATGAGATTCTCTCTCGCGGCTTGGAAACCCACATTCGTCAGGGGGGACTTAGACACGATGGTTCTCGCTTAACCTCGCGTCTTGGCGTTCAAGTGGTACAGCTTCTCCACTTGTGACAAGTTCGGATTGGCGATATAAATAGCAGCGAAGAAATCGCGGAAGGTGGGCCATGCTAGGTTGTCGCCATCAAACGTTTCCACCTCACACGGAGGAATTCTATGGCCCGGAGGCCCCGACGGAGCGGTTGGCTGACGCATAAGACTCGCCGTCTGTGCCGAGAGCTGTTCGATGCGTTCTCCGAACAAAGTCCCGCATCGCACATACACCGCGTAAGCGGATTCATGCTTCGCCTTAATGTGGCTTATGTTGGCTAGGCTTTCCTCGTCTGTTTTGGCCTTGAAGGACTTGTGACAACGGGAGTATTCCGTCTCAACGGTTGACCAAAGGGATTTGAGCTGCTCCAAGTGCATTTTAATGGAAAATAAGGGCACTTGGGAAGTTAGAGCTTCCTTCTCACGGGTTTCAAACATAGTCAACGCGTCGCACGCCAGAACGAAATGGGAGAGGGACATGTTGGATTGTTCTCTACGCTGTTGGGATACGGATATGGTGACGGGAACGTCAGAACAGTGCGTCACAATCACGTGCGGGATCTGAGTCTGGATTGAAAGCTTGGAACGACCTTTTTGTTCACTCGAGCCTTTAAACGAGAATCTGCGAACCTTAGGTAGGCTGGACGAGGACGGACGGGACTTTGGAGATTCGCTGAGGCTGCGAGCAGACGGGAACTTGCGCGGAATGTCGGTACGCTTCGCGGTCACGGGAGTCTTCGGAGGCCGAACTTTTTCCGGAGTTACGGAGGGAGACGAGAGACTTAGGCGCAGTATTGGATGGCTCCGTGGACATACTCAGGGGACGAGCTTACCGACGAAGTCCGAATTTGCGAGCTCTTTGTTTTGGAAAAACAACAAAAAAGAGAAGTGGACTGTATGAGTACGAGAGAATTTCCTCACTATGAACCGCAGAATTAAAGGGGAATTATCTCACGGAAAAGGAGCCCTTTTAGTGAAGTTATATGCGGAACAATATACGAACGCACGAATGCGGATCAAAATATACACGTAGGCAAGGCGAATTGATTACAAAAAATTTAGATGGATTTATAAGCATCGATGGGAGTACGTATAAAACAAAACATGGATAAAATATAAATAAAGATATATAGGGAGAAGAATATAAATGTTATATAAATTATGCTGGAAATATGTATATATATGTATGGGCAACTAATGGGCGGAAAAAAAAATTAAATATTTGTATATAATTATTTATAAATACTGACGGATATATATATATGGGCACAATAAAGGCTGGAAAAAATTATATATATATGTATTTGGGCACAAAAATGGCTGGGAAAAAAATTATATATATATGTATTTATTAATATGGACGCATGTACATATGGGCAAAATAATGGACCAAAAACAAAAAGAATTATATTTATATATTTATTTATAAATACGGACGGATATATATGTATGGGCAAGTAATGGCCGCAAAAATGATATATCTGTATATTTATTTATAAATATGGACGGATATATATTTAGGCGAAATAAAGGAATCGGAAATAATGTAATTTGAAATTGGCGCACTCGAGCCGCCTATCGATATCACGACTCGACTCACGTGTCACCACTACTCCGAAACAGCTGCCGGCCAATGTTCATATATTTGTTTTTGTTGTTTTTGTTTTGTTACATGTCGATCCTGCCTAAAATGTGCAAAAAGATCCCGAAAACTGGCAAATAAATTCTGCCATCCTATAAATACCCCCAAATTCAATGCCAAAGAGCCACAAGGAGGCCCCGCAACAGGCAAAGCCTCTGACAAACGAGTAATGCCGGGCCTGACAACCGGCGGAGCTTGCCCTAAGTAGGGCACAGGAGAAACAGCTTACCGCCATTCCACTGGTGCTAAGGCCAAAAAGGCAAGGAGAAAACCAGTTACACTTCCATCGGCAGAGGGGTGCCCTTGTACCGCAGATAAAGGGGGTCCCACCGCCACCATGGGCAGAGGCATGCCTAATCTGGCAGGCAGGCAATTTTCCAATTAGAAAAAGAACAACGAAAACTAAAGCAGCAACGAAGACAACAGTAGAAGCCGAATAAAAACAACAACAGCAACACCAATAAAAAAGCAGAGGTCGAGTAATAGATAAACAAAAAAAAACAAAAAGAGTGCTACTCCTGCTGCACCTTTTGTAGCAATCGGCGATCTTTGCACCACTACAATTAAGATAAATACAAATTTACATATATATACTAGCTGTACCCTGCCACGTTTCGCTGTGGCATATTGTCAGTGCACGCATAAAAAATGAGGAACACAACAAAGCGTATCCTTTAAATACGTTTAATTCCGTAATACTTGTGGGTATAGAATATTTTTTGTTTTTCCATTCTCCGCGTAAATATAAAGGCCATCTGGTTTACCGACACGGGAACTCGCAACATACAATTGTCCATGTGCTTTTCACATTAATCGTCTGCCTTTGCCTTAGCCATCTCCCGTACCAAATTCCGCTCTTCTTCAGTCCTTTTCGAAACATTTCTTATGATCCCTTCTGCGCTGCGAGTACGACGACCCGAATTCTTTTTTTTAGTTGTAACTGAAACAGGAGAATTCGTATTTTAATGATTGCCCCAACCAAGCTTGAACTTGACTCCACAGTGTGTCAAAACTTGAACGCAATCGGTTCAGTAGTTTCTGAATACATAGTGCTTGTAGGTACCCACACAACATATGTATATATATATAATATCAGTACCACATCAACTTTTCTGGTGTCAAGACGTGCTATAATTGTGCCGCTACGCAAACGCAACGCGACTAACGAACATCAAACACAAAAAGAACAAAAAAAGAAAAAAACCACAACAACAAACCTTAAAAAGCAATAAACATTAACAGCTGCACTGAGCCCTAGCCCAAAAACAACAATCATGCAAGAACCACCCGATCGAAGTTCATCGAACTCAATATACAGCAACACAAAGCTAGGCGAACCGAAATATATTTTTTTCAAACGAAACGACAACAACTCATTCGAAAACATATCACCGTTTATTATCAAAAAAAAAACCATAGACTATATGTGCGAACGTGAAGTCGAAACATGTTAAAAAACAAGAGACGGGTGCCTTCTCATCATGACGAAAATCATATTGTAAGCTTTAAAACTACTTAAGCTTACTCAAATGGCAAACATGGAAATTACAGCAACAGAACACAAAAAACTTAACTTTACTAAAGGAGTCATATACTGCAATGAACTACGTAACATAAGTGAAGGCGAAATGTAACAAGAACTAAAAGCACAGAACGTAAGCGAAGTAAGGAAAATCTTGAAACGCCAACCGAACAACAACACAACAAACCACGATAGCAGCACCAAAACATTAATAGAAACTGGACTTATCACACTAACGTTTGCAACACACAAACTACCAGATTCAATTAAAATTGGCTACGAATCTGTTCGCGTTCGGCCCTATATTCCACTGCCGCTACGATGCAAAAAATTCCTTCGCTTTAGACACCCGACAACCCTTTGCAAGAATATCACTGAAACGTGCAAAAACTGTTCAGGACAAAAGCATACCATCGAAGGAGAACTTTGCCAAAACCCACCAAATTGTATGAACTGCAGCAACAATCCCGAAATTAGCCATCAACACATTCCTCAAAATTCAAGAACTAACGGGCATAAAAACAACCGAAAAAGTCGACCACAGAACCGCACTTGGTATATACTACAACAGACATACCCTACAGGCGAGAAGCACATACGCCAGTACACTTGAACATTCAACACCAAATACAGGACAAAACAACACCCCACTGCAACAACGGATTTCTACGGCTGCACCTAGGCAAAACGCAACTAAACCATCATTACCATCATTAGAAGCAACTGCGATACCACAACCAGAAAAACAACAACAAAAAACTGCATTAGAAGACATGGAAATCGATGGTAACATCTATACATATCACAAACTTTACTAACTTTAAACCCAAACCAAAACCAAACCCAACAGGAAACAACGAACAACAAATTTACTTAAATAAAGTCACATATCTAACACATATTCTAATTTAAAGTTCAAAATAACACTTAATCCCTTTCCTAAATATGATCCTATGGAACATAAAAGGTTATATAAACAACTATAATGAACTATGTATCATTATTTTAAAAATATTCCCCACAAATCATATACCTCCAAGAAACACACCACAAAAACACACACATCCCAATTCCCATCCCAATAAACTACCAAATTTATACCAATTTAGCTCAAAACCGATTTGGCGGTGTAGCCAAACTGATTCACAAATCCATCCAACACACTTTAATAAACCAAGCCGCCCATTTTGAAACACTTGCGGTAGAAATCATATCAAAAACAAAGATTAACATTTCATCAATATATGTATAACCCTCCTAATAAGACCTTTTCACTTAAATGCCTACACGACAAAATTTAAACTCCAAACACCAACCAAATTATCCTAGGTGACTTCAACAGCTGGCATCACAGCTGGGGATCACCTCAAGATAACAGAAGAGGCAGAATCCTTGCCAAATTTTTCCAAAACGCAAACCTTACAATACTCAACGACGGCTCCCCACCACACTTCTCCACTCACAACACATTTACTTATATCTTTGCTCTCCCCAACTCACTCCCTTTACCAATTGGGAAACAATCGACGAACTTCTTGGGAGCGATCATTTCCCAATCCTAATCTCTTTATTCTTAGAACAACAACCAAGCAATTTTTCTCAAACATTTTTTAAAATAATAGAAGCTGACTGGACATTATTTACTAATTTTACTGACAGTACAAACCAGCATATTCGTAAAAGCCCA